>VDFB02197926.1:0-14070 GCA_007258455.2 Sequoia sempervirens | reverse complement strand
GTGAGAATTTGAATGATGCTAAGAAGAAATATTTTGTCTATGATCAGGAGTTTTATGCTATAGTTCGGGCTTTGAAGAAATGGAGACACTATTTTTTTCCAAAAGAATTTATTTTATATATTGATCACTAGGCTTTGCAGTATCTCAATACTCAAGGAAAATTAGACCAAAGGCACTTAAAATGGGTTGAGTTTTTGCAGAGTTATACTTTTTTTTTGAAGCACAGGAATGGAAGGTCAAACAGAGTTGTAGATGCCTTGAGTAGAAGGAAAAATTTGTTGATAGAGATGAATATAGAAGTTGTTGGGTATAATGAACTAAAGAGTTTGTATCCTGGAGATCCAGACTTTGCAAAAGCTTGGAAGGCTTGTTTGGAACCTATTACATTGGATAGGACAAGATGGTTAGATTTTTTAATCCAAGATGGGATGTTATTTAGAGGAAGCCAATTGTGCATTCCTAGGATTTCTAGGAGAGAGAATCTAATCAAAGAAAAGCATAGTGGAAGATTGGATGGACATTTTGGTTGAGATAAGACCATTGTTCTTGTTAGTGACAATTATTATTGGCCACAGTTACAACAGGATGTGAAGAAATTTGTCAAAGTTGTAGAGTATGTCAGATGGCAAAGGGAACAAGTCAAAATACTAGATTGTATCAACCATTACCTATACTTGAGAGGCCATGGGAGGACATTAGCATGGATTTTGTTCTTGGATTTTCAAGGACATAGAGAGGGCATGATTCCATATTTTTGGTGGTGTATAGATTTTCAAAGATGGCACATTTCATTCCATGTCATAAAACCAATGATGTTGTTCATATTACAGAGTTATTTTTCAGAGAGGTGGTGAGACTACATGGTCTACCAAAGAGTATAGTTTTAGACAGAGATACCAAATTTGTTGGTTATTTTTGGAGGACGTTATGGAAGAAGTTGAAGATAGATTTGAAGTCCAATTCTACACACCATCTAAAGACTGATGGACAAAAAAAGGTGGTGAACAAGATTTTGGATAACCTACTAAGATTCTTAGTAGGAGATAAGCCAAAGGGATGGGATTTGATTATACCACATCCAAAATTTTCTTACAACAATTTTGTCAATAGGAGCCCTGGTAAATCACCATTTTAGATTGTGTATGGGAGTAGTCCAAGAACTAATTTTGAATTGAGAAAGATGGATAAGGGGGAGAAGAGTAGTACTAAGATTGAAGATTTTGCTGAGCACCTAAAGAATTTGCATGAAGAGGTGAGGAAACATATCAATAAGATGAACTCACAATATAAGGCTAAGCCAGATCAAAAAATGGGGTATAAGGAGTTCCAGGTAGGAGATGAAGGCATGGCTCATTTTGAAAGGAGAGGTTTCCAGTTGGTACATACAAGTTAAAGATGAAGTTTGGACCATGCAAAATCCTTAAGAAGCATGATTCAGGAAATGCATATGAGGTAGAGTTGCCTGATGGAATTCATATTTCACCTATGTTTAACATTTCAAATTTAATAGAATATCATGAAGGAGGAATTGATGAAGAAATAATAGAATCATAGTGGAATATCCCAACACCTACTTCAGAAAAGGAGGAGATAGAAGAAATTTTGGATAGTCGTGTGGGTAGAAGCACATGAAATAGGCAATATGCAGAGTACTTGGTGAAGTAGAGAGGAAGGCTTGTTGAAGATTCATCATTGTTGTCTGAAGCTGAGGTTAGCCATCTTGGTTTCTCTCTAACTCCTAAGAAGTGATAGGGTCACTTTTCAAATTACCCTGGGTGTCTGATGCAAGAGCATCCAACGGTGTAGGGCAATCTTGCATCACCTAATTTTTTTTTTTTCTTATTTTCTTTAGTTTTTTTGAGTCCCATGATGGCACTTAAGGGGTGTAAGACAATCAAAAATTAGAAAAGGCAAAAAATGGTCACTTACTATTTTTAGTAAGTCGGCCTAAATGGGCTCATATGAACCTAAAAATTTACCCCAAGGAGTAGAACTGAAAAAAAAAATCGGTCGCGAAAGAGTCATTTCAATACCTTGCACGGTTTGGGAGATATTACAGTTTCCATCCCAAGAAATTTCTCCGATGCAGCTTCAAATTCAAATAGAAAATCCTAGAGGCCCTGAAACAACTCAAAAAGTCAATGAATTGACCTCCGATGGGTTTGGTGTTGTAGATATCTTTGAGGGATTTCCAAATAATTGGTATAATAGAAAATCCGACACTCAGATCAAAAGTTATGGCCCCACGAAGTTGGCCCACTAAAAAGTGAATTTCATTAAAATTTCTTCCTAGGCAAGAAATCAATTAGCGGGACTTTTGGTGCCAAAATAAAAGGGAATGTTGAACTTTCTAGAACATTCTAGGGTGGTTATTGGGTAAAATAAAAGGGTTAAGTGAGAGTTGTAGATGGTGGCTCCATTAGTGCATATTGTGGCTCCGAATAATATATTTTATTTTTAGAGTTGATTTTGTTGTAATGAATCAAGCCCATGAGGTTGTAGCATGTATGTTTTGAATCTGTAATTTTATTTCTTGAAAATAATTGAAAGTGAGCTATTTCCTTTCGTCCGTGATCTTCCTCGTATTGGTACCCATTAAGCTGTGACGGTGTGGGTTTCGTGAGTGTGGCCCTCATCATGGCCCGCATGAGCCGCCGAACGCAGAGGCGATGCAAGAGAACCTATGAGCAGTGGCTGAGTCTACATGCCCAGATCTGCCCAAGATGGCGAGGTAGAGGTATCGAGGGGTTGTGATGGAAGAGATCCACCCAGAGATGAAATAAAAGCCCTTAAAAGGAAATTAGAAACCTTGTAGCAAGAGGTTCAAAGAGGAGATGTGCAACAAGAAAGAGATGGCAATGAAGATGAAATGGAAGAGGAAGAATAGGACCCAATGGATCCTAGAGAAAGAATATTGCTTTAAGCGATCTCAAGCATTGGGAATTTTGAATCCTGAAGAATTGATCGATTGAATCAATGACATGGAGGAATTTTTTGAGTTTGAGGAGATTGAAGATCCTCATAGAGTGAGGTTTGCAAAGACAAAATTGAAAGGTCACACTAGTATATGGTGGAAAGAGGTCTAGTTAGAAAGAGGAAGATAAAGGAAAGATAAAATTTCCAAATGGGGTAGAATGGTGTCAAAATTGAAGAAACAATTTATTCCAGACAATTAGGAATTGGAGTTGCCTGGCAACACGCATCGAGCGCATGAATTCGCAACATATATATATAATTGCTGGTCCTGGACTGTACAGGACATTCTAAGGCAAATAAAGAGAAATTTGCTCATTATATTAATAGGTTGAAGCCAAGCATACAAGAATAATTGGCATTGGTAAGAATAACCACCATTGAGGACACTTATCAGTTTTCTATAAAGGTTGAAGAATGATTGAACAATAGGTTTGAGAAAAAACAATGAGGTGGAGGCTATGGTGGAAAGACTAGTGGACAGTCTTATGGAGGTTGAAATGAAGATCAAAAGAAGATCAAAAGAAGGGTGAAGGATCTAGTAGCAGCCAAAACTAGAAAGGAGATAACACCTACCATCCTTATGATCAAAATAATGGAGACCAAAGAGGAAGAGGAAGATCTAAACAAGGACCAAGAAGAGGAGACTTTCATGGAACCTATTTCTAAGGAAGAGTAATAGAAGGACATAGAGCTCATGAGTGTCCTCAACATCATGAAGGACAACAGAAGACCTAATGCAATACGAGCTGCACATGGTGATGAAGATGCCGACGTCTCACCCTAAGGATGAGAAAGAGAAAGGTTCTGTTACTAGAAGAGCCTTGGCCGTAATGAGGGCGAACCAACTCAAAGGAAGAATTTTTCACACTCAGGATGTAAGCGCAGAAGGTAAAGTTTGCACGTAACGCTGATGGAGGGTAGTACTAATAACCTTATTTTAGAAGAAATGGTTAGTAAGTTTCAGTTGGAGAGAAGAAGGCATCCGAACCCATACCGGATTGCTTGGTTGCAGAAGGACCATAAAGCCTTGGTAAATAAATAATGTTTGGTAAAGTTCAAGATTGGAAATACCAAGGATGAGGTATCAGGTGATATTATTCCTATGGGATGTTTCATGCTGTTAGGCGTAATCGTGTAAGTAAATTTGATTGACGAAATACATGATGATGCCAACACCTATTCCTTTGACAAAGGATGGGGTTCAATATAAGTTGAAGCCCCTTGGAAAGAGTAAGTAAAGGAAAATGCATGGTAGTAAATCGCCTGGTTGATGGAAGAAAGTTCCTATAAGATATGAGGCATGAGCATATGTGTTTTGCATTGATCCCTAGAATTGATAAAGAAAATACTACTGAGGTACCTGTAGAGGTTTCAAATTTTTTGAATGAGTTTCAAGCTATTATTTTTGATAATGTACTTGAAGGTTTTCCTCCAGTAAGAAAGATTAGTCATCAAATGGACCTAATTCATGGAGCTATTTTCCAATAAGCAACTCACCGTGATGACCTCCAACAAAGAATAAAGAGCTGAATGGTGACAAAAAAGAAAGTTGCTGCGGCATGGGATTGATTATAGATTTTGAGCCTACGTAGTAACCCGCAGATGCACCAAGAAGATGGGAACGGGATGTGATCACGACAAATTCTAGAGCCATCAACAAGATCACCATCATAGATTTCGGTCGAAAATCGTGGATGACATTATGGATTGTTTGAGTGGAGTTGAGTACTTCAAGAAGATAGATTTGAAGAGCGGATATCACTAGACCCGGATTAGAGAAGGAGATGAATGGAAAACAACCTTTAAAACCAAGGAAGGCTTCTATGAGTGGTTAGTCATGACTTTTGGGCTAACCAATGCACTAAGCACATTTATGCAGATTATGAATGAGGTATTGAAATAAATTTTAGGAAATTTGTTATTGTTTATTAGGTAGATGATACTTTTTATTTCCTGTACATACTGGAGGAGCATGAAGAGTTTTTTAGAAGCTATGGGAGGAGAAGTTGTTGGGATTAATTTGAAGGAAACAATTTTGAAGAGAGAGTTGGTGTGGTTGCTGGATTTGTTTTCTGTTTGATCTTAAAATGGATCCAAATAAGGTGAGAGCTTATCATTGAAGTACCCAAACCAAGAATGATATGGAGGTAAGGCTACTTCATGGTCTAGTATAAGATTTGGCGAAAAAAATTATTAAAATTTTTAGTAGTATTTGTGCACCCTAACTGGAAGCAATGAGAGGGATAGAAATAGTTTTATGGAATTATAGGAGCAGCCAAAATTTCTTATATGTTGAAGAAGAAGAAAAGTTACAAAGCAAACTGCTTTTGGTAATTTCTAGATTCCACAAGGTATTACTTTAGGTGGATTGTATACTAGTGGCAATTTTCGCTATAGGAGCCATTTCCTTGAGTCAAGAAGGTGTCATTGCCTATTTAGAGTGAGAAGTTGAATGATGCTAAAGAAATATTGCGTCTATGATAAGGAGTTTTGCTGCCAGGCCCAAATGCAGAAGAATGGAGAATTCTTTCCAATTGTTTGTTATGGTTGGATCACTAGGCTTTGTGGTATCTCAATAGTCAAGGAAAGTTAAACCAAAGGCACTTAAAATGGGTTGAGTTTTTGCAGAGTTATACTTTTGTTTTGAAGCACAGGAATGAAAGGTCAAATAGAGTTGCAGATGCCTTGAGTAGAAGGAAAAATTTGTTGATAGAGATGAATATAGAGGTTGTTGGGTTCAATGAACTAAAGAGTTTGTATCCTAAAGATCCAGACTTTGCAAAGGATTGGAGGGATTTTTTGGGACCTATTACATTAAATAGGACAAGATGGTTAGATTTATTAGTCCAAGATGGGATGTTGTTTAGAGGAAGCCAATTTTGCATTCCTAGGAGTTTTAGGAGAGAGAATCTAATCAAGGAAAAACATAGTGGAGGATTGGATGGACATTTTGGTCAAGATAAGACTAATAGGCTGTCATTAGGTCCCATTACTTTAGAGTATAATATTCAATTTGTCGACCGGGTAGTGTTCAAGGTAATTTGCAATAGAAGAAGTCTAGAGTATCTCCCTTAGGTTTTCTAACTTTTAAGAACAAATTAATATTAATTCTAACTTCAAACTATCTAACTATAAAACTGCAAAGTAATTTATTCCTAAGAAAATAGAAAATGTTTGAACTGAAAGCGTAAGAAAATTAATTTAGAAAGCATAATAACTAAATTAAAGAGCATAGAAACAACTAAACTAAGAAGCTGGAAAATTATAAAAGCATAAGAACTTATAGCAATCCATAGAAAAAATTCTTAACAATAAAGATTCTAACAGTTAATAACAAAAACTACGGAAGTGAAAAGGTAACAAATACTTCAGAAGTAAGTATTCATAACAGTAAACTTAATGATTCTCTAGAGAACAACATTATAATAAAAGAAAACACTTATCTACTCCCGTCAAGTGGCCAGCTTGTGGGTTATCACATTCATTCTCAGCTCACATTCACAACTATTTTAGAAATACTTCTATCAATCATAGTTATCATCCATGACTCATAACTCAAAATTTTAGATAACAATCTCTTTATTCATAAACCTCAGAAACATTCTGATAGTATAACATTACTTTTTCACTATATATGTTACTTATAAAGATCATATATTTTATAGAGAAATTGTAACTACATCCTATATTTCAGATGGTGTGGATAACCATTGAAAATATCTAGAACAGATCTACGGATAACTCGTATATCTTTAAAACTATTACACAGTATTTAAGAGGCTCAAGTCAAGCCATAAAGTCTTTAATTGAAAGGATAACAGAAATAACAACTTTAAGAACAACTACATCTTCGGTCCATCACCCTAAAGTTCTGGAGCATATTTCCAATGCATATCTTCAGCCTATTCTGGAGCACGTGCTAGTTGGATGCTTCAATCTACAACTTTGATTGACCGATTATTATCTACAAAACACTTTAAAAAACCCATTAAATATGTATTGGCAAAATAATTCAAGGAATCAAAAGAAATAAAGTTTATACAATTTCTCACTAAAAATTAAGCAATTATTTCTCCTAAATTTAATTAATTGGCAGAGGATAGAGATTTTGCATGTATGAACCAGGTCTTTATGGTATTATCATGATGAGGTTATTTTTACCTCATCAAAGACCATTGCTCTTGTTAGTGAGAATTATTATTGGCCACAGTTACAATAGGATGTGAAGAAATTTGTACAAGTTGCATAGTATGTCAGATGGCGAAGGGAACAAGTCAGAATACTAGATTGTATCAGCCATTACCTACACTTGAGAGGCCATGGGAGGAAATTAGCATGGATTTTGTTCTTGGCTTGCTAGGGACATAAAGAGGGCATGATTCCATATTTTTGGTGGTGGATAGATTTTCAAAGATGGCACATTTCATTCCATGTCATAATACTAGTGATGACATTCATACTGCAGAGTTCTTTTTCAGAGAGGTGGTGAGACTACATGGTCTACCGAAGAGTATAGTTTTAGACAGAGATAACAAATTTGTTGGTTATTTCTGGAGGATGTTATGGAAAAAGTTGAAGATAGATTTGAAGTTTAGTTCTATACACCATCCACAAGCTGATGGACAAACAGAGGTGGTGAATAGGAGATTGGGTAACCTGCTAAGATGCTTAGTAGGAGATAAGCCAAAGGGATGGGATTGGATTATACCACTGGTAGAATTTTCTTACAAAAATTATGTTAACATTAGCATTGGTAAATCACCATTCCAAATTGTGTATGGGAGTAGTCCAAGAACTGATTCTGAACTAAGAAAGATAGATAAGGGGGAGAAGAGTAGTGCTAAGGCTAAATATTTTGTTGAGCACCTAAAGAATTTGCACGAAGAGGTGAAAAAACATATCAATAAGATAAACTCATGATATAAGACTAAGGCAGATCAAAAAAGAGGTATAACTTGAGTTCCAAGTAGGAAATGAAGTTATGGTTCATTTGAGAAAGGAGAGGTTTCCAATTGGTACATACAAGTTAAATATGAAGAAGTTTGGACCATGCAAAATCTTGAAAAAGCATGATTAAGGAAATGCATATGAGGTAGATTTTCCTGATGGAATTCATATTTCACTCGTGTTTAAACATTTTAGATTTAACAAAATATCATGAAGTAGGAATTGATGAAGAAATAATAGAAGCACAGTGGAATATCCCAACACCTACTTCAAAAAATGAGGAGATAGAAGAAATTTTGGATAGTTGAGTGGGTAGAAGCACAAGAAATAGGCAATATGTAGAGTACTTGGTGAAGTGGAGAGGAAGGCCTGTTGAAGATGCATCGTGGTTGTTTGAGGCTAAGGTTAACCATCTTGGTTTCCCTCTAACTCTTGAGAAGTGACAGGGTCACTTTTCAAATTACCCTGGGTATCTAATGCAAGAGCATCCAACAGTGTAGGACAATCTTGCATCACCCAAAAAATGTTATTTTCTTATTTTCTTTAGTTGTTTTGAGTCCCATGATGACACTTAAGGGTTGTAAGATAGTCAAAATTCAAAAAAGGCAAAAAATGATCACTTACTATTTTTAGTAAGTCAACCTAAATGGGATCATATGAACCTGGAAATTTACCCCAAGGAGAACTAAAAAACATTTTCGGCTGCAAAAGAATTGTCTCAATACCCTGCATGGTTTGGGAGATATTGAAGTTTTTGTCCTAAGAAATTTCTCCAATGTAGCTTCAAATTCAAATAGAAAATCTTAGAGGCCCAGAAACAACTAAAAAATTCAACGAGCTGACCTTTAGTGGGTTTGGTGTTTTAGATCTCTTCAAGAGCTTTGCAACGATATGTTATAATAGCAAATCGGACACCTAGAGCAAAAGTTATCGCCTCGCAAAGTAGGCCCACTAAAAAGTGAATTTCATTAAAATTTCTTCCTAGGCAAGAAATCAATTAACGAGACTTTTGGCACCAAAAAAAAGGGAAAGTTGAACTTTCTAGAACATTCTAGGGCGATTATTGGGTAAAATAAAAGGGTTAAGTCGAGGTTGTAGATGGTGGCTCCATTAGTGCAGATTGTGGCTCTGAATAATATATTTTGTTTTTAGAGTTGATTTTGTTGTAATGAATCAAACCCATGAGGCTGTAGCATGTAAGTTTTGAATCTATAATTTCATTTCCCAAAAATAATTGAAAGTGATTTATTTCTTTGTCTCGTATCTTCTATGTTGGTACCTATTTTTGTGATTTGTGTGGGTTTTGGGTAGTGTGGCCCTCATCAAAATTAGTGTGGCATTGACACAAAATTTTGATAATTTTGTACCACCTTATTAGAGTTATCAAGTTGTATAACTCTTGGTATGGTTATTGCTACATACCTAGTGAAAAGTGGTCCTTACTAGACCTAGTGTGTTTCTCATTTTGCTACCTTGTCTTGGGGGCTCACCTAGTGAATATTGAAATTCACTAGCCCACATGCCTTCCTATTTGTGATTCACCTAGAAAATATCACAATTTGTTGTGGTGTGAGTCATGAACCCCTTTTAACATGGCCATTCAACATAACACACCTTGATTTCTAGTGGAGCCATGTGTTTCATAAGTATCTAGCATAACACACCTTGCTAGCCTTGTGAAACCCATCATATTTCCTAGACACTTAGCATAACACAACTTGCTAGCCAATGGATCCATGTGGCTCATGAGTAATTTGGGATAACACAACTTGTTAGTCCTCATAGGAGAATTCGTTTAACTAACATTTATTCAATAGATGGCATTTGACATTTGAGACAAATTAAGACTAAGGTCTTTTTTCCTTACTAACTCAAATCCTTTAGTACTACCTTTGTGTTTTGTTGTGTATTTTTGAGTGTTTTTCATGTGTCTTCTTTGTGTTGGCATTATGTTTACATTGTGTTTGTTTTCATTTCATCATGATTCATATTTTATGTTATGTCATGTGTTTTCATTGTGTATGCTTTGTTTTTTTTGATATGTATGTTTGTTTGTGTTGTCTTGCTGTATTTCATGCATGTGCATGTTCATTTGTGCTTATGTTGGTTTTCCATGGGATCTTAGATCCTAGGGGCTTGTGCACTCCCTATAGATCCTTTTTCATCCAATCTCTTCAATATTTGGATAATCGTTCGACTCCTTTTGACATATGTTTTCTACTTTGTGTGAGTCTGAGTGTAAGTTCATACTCTCACTACATAAGTGTATCGTTGTAAATTGTCACCCATGACAATTTCACTCTATATTTGTCCCCTTAATTTATTCAGCCTAATTGAGTCCCCAATTTCCTAAATAATGCATTTTAGAGTTCATTTGAATCACTTTTCAATAAATTGCAAGAATCAAATAAATGCATCTAATTCATGTGTTGTCCTCGACACTCAATGTCCTAGAAATAAGGGCCATGAATAATACACCCTTGGGCATATGGGCCCCCCTTCTTAGCTAGGACCCAATTTTGGGTATGTTGGTGTCAACATTTTAACATTCAAATTTCAAATTTTAAATGCCGGCTTGTAGAATCTAATTTTTTGGAAATTGGATAAATTCCTATAAATACCCAATATTTTCACCATTTGAAACTAGAAGAAAACAAGGAGATTTATGAGTAAGCATTATTGTCAAGAGAAAGACAAGAGTATCATTTTAGTGATTTATTGCAGCAATCCAAGATCCAAGCATCATGCCAAAGTGTATGTGAGTTCATGTTGTCATATTATCATTGTTTTATGAAGGCTAACCCCTTTTATAGGTGTCCAAAGCAATCCAAGAAATCAAGCAAGAAAGATCCAAGTCCGTGAGGTGATGTGTATGACTTCAGTCCTTCAAGGAAGCCATTGAAGGGTGGTGAGTTGCAACACTTAGTGATTTCGCCATTTATTCCTTTCAATTATCCTTTTATCATTGATATTGCCATTTTGGAAGTGGAAACACATACACGAGGCTTTACTGAGGCAATCCCCTAAATGAATTAACATTTCTTCTCTTTGTGAATGTACAAATCTTAGGTTTGAAGAGGATTAAAGGAAGATTGAAGACAAATTGTTCATTATTGCATTCAAAGTCCTAAATCTTTCCAAGCCACAAAAACTCACCTATAGAATTATTTAACATTTTGACAACTCTGTAATCAAAAATCAGAATTTCAGATCTGTCATCAAAGGACCCCAAAAGTTGAGCAGAACACCCTATTAGGGACCCATACACCCCTAGGCATCCCAATCTTCCTATTTAGCTCAAAGCCAACTATTTACTAGGATAGGTAAATAATCTCTTGTACTTTCCAGCTCTGCTATAGACTATTGTTTTAGTCTATTATTTGTTAGGATCTTGCATTTTTTTATATTAGGTCATATAGTCTAATTAGGTTAATCATTCCAAATCATTCCAATCCATTTCCAATACCCCAAAAGAAGGAGATATAGGTATAATTGGCTCACCTTCATGGTTGATAGTTAATATATTCATCTTGTTGATCTCCCTCTTTAATAAAATCCTAGGAAAAGGGCCTCTTGCTACCCTAGGTTCTTTGCATTAAGGACCTAGGATTCCATTTTCTACATTTCAAGGTGTAATATTATATTTATTTAGATGTAATTCGAGTCATTCAAAAGTTAAAATATATGTGTCAATAACATAAAATGCTAGTGGCACTACCATCCAAATTTTCATACCACTTCACGAGTATACTAAATTGACAATTTTCATTTCATCTTTTGATAATTGTAAAAATATAGATTTGTGCATTAAATTTTTTTTTTGATCCGTAAGAGAAATTTTATTGATTAAATTTAAAGCGTACATAAATGGCCAATGGCCAAGATGCAAAATTGTAGCAGAAAGGTACAAACACATCTCCCTATTTTAAGTTGAATTTTAGACATCGAGGTTGGTGTGAGCACGCAATTGCAATTGAATCTAATACAATTCAGACTTGAGGATTTTCTTTTTCTTACTTTGTACCTCCTACCAACCCTTCCCAATCACATTCTGTTGCAATTTGATAGTGTCCACCATTTTAGCCTGTGGCATACTCCATCCACCCAGAGTCGAAGAACACCCCACATCCAACTGAAGGTTGTCTGTAGAAGGGTTTGAATTTTCCTTATCTGATTGAAGGTACTGCTCCTGTGCTAAACTCACTTCTGAAGAGTGTTATCATTGAATCTAGCAATGCTTGATTCATGAATAAACACCCTATGAAGCTTGTCTGTTTCATAGTTTCGTGATGTTTAAGAACAAAAAATGAGGCAATTTTCAATCCACCTCAATGTGCGTCCCAAAATCTCAAACAATTTGTTTGAGTGTCCTCCCCCGTCCGTCTTTCGAAGAACTTTGAAATGAGCATCTTCGTTAGCTTCCAACCTTTGGGAGTTGTGAAAATTGGAAAACATGTCGGAGTGCTAATTTTCAATACTCCTACATGTTAGAGTTTGCAAAATTTTCTAAGTCCAAGTGCATAAGCATTGATTTTTAGTGCTTGTGCATGTTTATTTAAAGTCACTAAAATATGCACAAGCGGTGAAAATCACCACTTGTGCACTCTTTTTTTCTCTCAAGTCTAAGTGCAAGAGAAATGATTTTCACCACTTATGCACTTTTGTTTCACTTTGAAAATACATGATAAAGTGGTGAAAATCACTGCTTGAGTATGTATTCCACCTCTTTTAGTGCCATAATTAATGCAACTTACATTGCATTTATGAACTTCTTTTAAATCACTTAAAAGTGATTTTTGGTTAATCTAAACTCATTCTAATCACCATTCTTTCATTCCTCTACATATTGGGCGATCTCCAGACCTAAGAAAACTCACGCTTGAAGATCTTTTTTGCTACTCAAGCTAGGGTTTTCGCATTTTTGCAAGGTATGTCATTACTTCTTTTTCTTTATTGATTCCTTCTTATTTTTTGTTCTGAGAAGCTCTGTAAGTTTTGATTTTTCATGTTTATTTTCATTTTCCTTGTTTGAAGATTCGATTTGAATCTCTTCACTTTCAAAATCTTCATCCCTCTTTTCATATCATGCGGTTTTCCTCTATTTCCTCATTAATTTTTTCCTCTATTTCTATGTCACGCCCTTTTGTTAGGATTTTTGTTTTCATTCTTATGATAATGTGTCTTAAATTGAATTCTCCTAATAATTGTACTTTTCCCTTTTTGTCCCTTTTTATCTTCAAATGTCCGGCCATAATGCTGGCACAAAGAAAATTTGCGCCCCTATTGATTCTAAAAAAATTATAGAACTGTATTCAAAAGACTATCGATTTTATGTTCAAGGCAAAGATTTTCACCAACATCAACAAATATCCCGTGTCATTCAGTAAAACATATAGTAAAGAAAACCACTCCTTCCACATGGAGACTTCATCAGACTAGTAGGAGCCGGGTGGAAATCACCGCCTCCTACACTTGAGGATCTTTTCCGGGCCAATGCACGCTTTAAAGCACTAGCTGTATTTTTTTCTCAAGTCAATAGCTGACATGCTCAAGTGCAAAAATTTGTCGCCATTTACACCAATTATTGGGCAAGTCACATGTCGGAAGGTGAGATTTGTAGCGCTCGGTCATTATTTGACAATCTACATATGCGTATCGCCATAAGGGCACCACCTTCGCCCCACATATAAAAAAACTATTTAAGGAGCCGACTTAATGTCTAAGATTTTACATAACTTTTCTTCACACCAAATTCACTTCATATTTTTTGTTTCAAATTAATCTGCTTTGCTTCCATCGCTTTCAGCCTAATCACTCATTTCATGATTGCCCCAGTATCGGTTTGCTCACTTCCACGCTCCCACGTTTTTTTTCGCTTCACGCCCATTGATCACCATCCAGTTTCTCTCCAGATTTCATCAAGTGATCTTGAAGGTAACATCTTTTGATCCAGTTGCTTCTAGATGAAAGCAAAGAGACCTTCGTTGTCTTCTAGGAAAGAGGGAAAAATGAAATATAAGTATCGAGGTGTCTTTCTGCCTATAGTGGTGATCTCCAAGGTGGATGAAATAAAGGACACTGAGGTTGGTCATAAGGACCTTGAAGACTTTGTGAAAAGGACTAAACAAAAGCCCCTAGAAGAGACCC
>VDFB02197925.1:0-14328 GCA_007258455.2 Sequoia sempervirens | reverse complement strand
CCCCAATGAGACACATATGCACGTAGCTAGTGTGCGCCCACATAGATACACAAGTGGCTATGGGAAATTCATGCCTAAGGTTAGATCCCATAAACTAACCATACCAAAGCTATAGCTGAACTGATAACTTTGATAAGGCACCACACAACATGAACAACAAGATCCATAGGAAAGAAAAAATTCATATGCTAACACCCATGAACAAACAAGATGGATTCATAGGAAAGAAAAGTGTGTTATGCAAGGTGGTCATATAATAGTTATTGTAAATGAAAAATAGTACATAAGGTATGTTTAAATGGTTTTTTCTTAGTTCATGTAAGTTCTCAACTTAGGGAACATCATGCCTAATTTCTCCAAGAGAGGACCAATCGAAGAATAAAAGATTCACAACTTAGGGGATGTAGTGTGTCACATCAAGCCACTAAGAGGAATGTAATATGGTAAGAGAGATCACAATCTTGAAGGAAATCACACCCAATTTCATCACCAAGAGAAAGACACATTGCATGAAGTAAGAATCCCACACAATGAAACATGAATTGAAAAATGCAAAATAATAATGCCAATGTATGCCCCCACTTTAAAGAAGTTGCTAAACACCATGCTGTGAGCAATTACTTTAAAATAGCAAATGATAAATGCTAACAATAAGGAGGACATGAGAGCTTATTTTTAAATCCTTTTTCCACATCATATCTTCCCAAATGAAGTTGTGTCATGAAAGTGGTTTCCCCTAAAATGAAATCTCAAAATAACATAAGGGATCCATGGATTCGGGGTCAATATATCTTTGCTAAAATGTTGTTAGAGAGCTCATAAATTTCATCATTCCCCCAAATACTCATGGATCAAGGAATAATTATACAAAGAGAGTGAAAACAAAGATAATATTTTTGGTCAACATGGAAGAGACCTAAATGTCTTGACGCCTTGTCTCATCCATGAAAGGAAAACATAAGACAAAGAAAAGATAAAAGTTAATCTTTTGCGTCAACATGGAAGAGACCTAAATGTCTCGATGCCTTGTGTCATCCCCAAAATGAAACCATAAGACAAATAAAAGATAAAGGTTTACGACATATAGAAGAATGTAGGTACAAATAGAGGAATGTCGCAAAGAGGGAGATATATCAAACAAAATGGTATGAGAGATCACATTACACACATCCAGTCACACACATAACATGAAAATTAAAACAAAGACAAGAATAGTAAGGAACATGTGAGTCAACCTATAGCAAGTCATCCACATCCCAATCTTTTTCATCATATGTAGAAGGTGGAAAACTATCTAGAGGTACAACATCAAATGCTAAAAATAGGACAAGGCTATCTAACCCCTTGCCCCCACTGAGTGCAAGAAAAGGATGAGCCGAGATAGATAGTGAGAAAGAGCTCCTTGAATTTTGAAATGATTTGCAATGAGTGTAAAGCATGTAATAGTGAAAATATTATAATCCTACAAATATTACATGGGAAGGAGTGAAATGCATGTAATTTCTATTCAATTATAAAGTCATAAAATTTGTTTGGAGGAGTATATCTACTCAATATCCTCTTTAAGGATTGACACTTATTAGTACTATGTCCAAGAGTTCTATGGTATTGGAAATGAGACATGTTTGTGCTTTTTCCTTTTTTGATTTTTTTTTAATGTTCTCTAATAGGTGGTAATTTTATGAAATTGTGACGAAGAAGGATGTGTAAATATTTTTCATTTTTAGACATAGGACAAAGAAGTTAGAAGGGCTTGAGTTTATACAACTTTTTTGTCTTGCTATATTCACCAACTTGTTGAGGTAGATGTTGAGGAGGAGGAAATAAGATGATCCTATCATCCTTGTAAAGCATTGGTTGTTTTTTAGGAAGAAGGACACCTATGTCAAGAGGAGGATCTTAGTACCCTACTCCTTTGCTACCTTCAATTGGTATTTGTTCTAAGATTTTATGAATCCCATGTTCATTTATTACATATCACATCCTTTCTTAGTTAAAACTTTAAACCCTTGGCCATAATTTTTTTCAAGGTTGATGGGGGTGTTAGTCACTTTGTTAACATAGGATTAATGCACTTGATTAGAGGAACTAGGTTAATCTATTATAGGCAGGTTAGGTTTAGTTTGTGTCTCAATTTTTGGATGTAAAAGACCAAACATCTAGGATTAATGCACTTGATTAGAGGAACTAGGTTAATCTATTATAGGCAGGTTAGGTTTAGTTTGTGTCTCAATTTTTGGATGTAAAAGACCAAACATCTCAAGTTGTGTTGGTTGTTTCATGGAGGGTTACATGGATGCATTAGTATCAAGGTTGTTAAGGAAATCATTTATGAAGTTTTTCATGATGTCATCATCTTATTAAATGATGCCAACTTTAGAAGGAGGATATGCATTAAGAGTTTATTCAACATGAGTGGGTTCAATTTCATTACAATAATTTCCAAAAACATAGTTTGACACATCCACTAATGATTTCATGAAATGAATGAAACAAAAAAATAGAAAAATGCAACAGAGATCTGATTATAGCAAATAGAAGCACATAAATGAAGTATTTAGTGCTATAAAATGTAGATTCAGACCTAATTTTGGACTAAATCACCCAAATGGGTGAATGAGTCCCAAGTAGGGTTAATGGAAGGTTCAAATACTGAAATACAAACAACACATAATTCCCAAAATCCTAAGAAAAACCAATATATAGGACTAAATGAAAGCTTAGGTGGGTGAAAGATAAAGTCCTAGATTGGGAAACTTAACCAGAGTCTCAAAAAAGGGAATTGATTCCGGTTTTAAAATTTAATGGAGTTGTAGCTGAGTCAGTGGGAATGTTAGAAGTATAATTTTCAAGCCAGAATTTAATGATGCAAGATGCAAAAATGCAACCTATATGCACTTTTCACTGAAATATATACAAGATTTATAAATGCAATTCAACTGGTAAAATCCTAGTACCCAGGAAGTTGAGTGTAGAGCAGAGATCTAGGACTACAGTATTCTTCCGTCCATAGAATTCCAAGGGTCCTACGAGAGTCAGGGTCAGAGTAAGGCTAAATAGAGATTCCACTTCAGCAGGAGATGGAACTGGGAGAACGTATTTTTGCACTTTAGTTCATTAGGAAACCAAGATCCCAAAGCAAAGTGAATCAATTAAGGAAGGGATTAGGGGTGGTTTCCTTGTGTGATTAAATGAGTGTTCACCATTAAATGAAGCTTCAAAGGAGACATACAAACTCTAATGCACTAAACCCTAGAAACTTGAGAAAATTTACACACAGAGTGTTAATAAACAAAAATCAAATGAGAGACCTACTGTGGAAGTTGAGTTCCAGAGGCAAGGATCTGCAGCTCTACAGGGGTATACTTTTGAGTGCTACTTGAAGCTCCTTATGCCCAGGAGTTGGAGAGGGAGATTTGGTCTTGCTAGAAGAGATCCTAGGCACAGAATCTCGGGAGAAATCTTTTATTGAGTTGTTAGGGATCTATAGAAATTTGGAAAAGGGGTTTTACTAGAGTCATGCCCAAAGAGGTGGTTGAGTCATTAGTGCTGGGTTTACAACTCACATGAATTTATATAACCTCTAATTTGATGAATTTTTTTGGCATTCATGCTTGTTTGATCTTTAAGTCCAAATTTATTAATCTTGGCCTATAAGTGAGTTTCTGTGAAGATGAAAACTTCTTGACAACTTTGAAAACTTTCTCCAATATTTCTCTTCAATGGATCTTCAACCTAAATTTTCAAATCGCATATCAAAGAGAAAGAAAAATGTTATTTTTTTGGGGAATAGGGGTTTTCCTTGGTCAAAACCCATTTTGGTAATTAAACCTTGAAATTAAATAGAATAACATGAAGGAATGATGAATGAACAAATGTAATGTTGCAACTCATCAAACTTTTGAAATGAAGGCTAAAAACTTGTGTGAAATGTACCCAATGGATGTGGATATTGACTCTTGATCTTGATATGAGATAATGTCTTTGAATGCTTCCTTGAATCATGAAAACCTACATCACAAATGTTAGCTCACAAACAAAAATGATTCATGAAGACTTTGACATGATTCATGAATCTTGAATGTTGATCCAAATGTTTGATGCTTTTCTCTTGAATACTCTTGAATTAATAGTTGAAGGCTATTAGATTGCTTGCTTAGGATACTTGATTTTTTCTAGATCACACTTGCTCATGAAAATTGCTAGGAGAAATTATGTGAAATAACAACAAATAAAATGGAAACATGGCTACTAAAGTCCATTATTCACTAGGTGAGCCCCTAAGACAAGGATGGGAAACACATTAGGCCTAGTGAAGTCTAATATTCACTAGGTTTACACCCATGACAAAGTAGCAAAATGTGAAACACACTAGGTCTAGTGAAGTATGATATTCACTAGGTGTTCACCCATGTCAAGCATACCAAGATTTATACTCATTGATAACTCTAATAAGGTGATAGAAAATGATCAAAATTTTATGCCAACACATCACTAAGTTCAACACCTATGAAAAAAGTGAAGAAAATAATGCCAATGTATGCTCCCACCTTAAAGAATTGGCTAAACACCATTCTGTGAGAAATTGCTTTAAGGTAGAAAAGATGATAAATTTCATGTGATCATAAAAGGTAATGAGAGCCTATTTGAAAAGCCCTATTATAATGGCATGTTTCCAAATAAATATATATCATGATAAGGGGTCACCCGCAAATGTAATACAACAAACAACATAAAATATGACCACATAAGGGATCCAAAAATCTGGGGTCAGTATATGTCTTTACTGTTGGAAAGAGACACTACAAATGTTTTCTAGTGTTTTCATTGATGGAAACCCTTGTCATCTAATGGATCTGTATGCCATCATTTACTCATACCGACAAACATATTAAAGATCAATGGTTATCTATTTAGTTAGAATAGAGTATCTAGTAGTTTCATGTTCTTCGATTCATATCCAGATTTTCTATTAATATTTTGTGTTGTGGATATCAGGAAGCATTGTTCGATGCATAATATGTGTTATTTATAAATCTTGGTGCCTCATATCAATTTCAATGGAAGTTAGAAGGTTCGGTGAACTAATTTCCTATTTATCAGTGTATGGAACCTGACTTGGTGAATATAGAGTGTCCCATATATTTGAGGAGTTATTGCTATGTATTTTCGTGTTCAATCATTTTTGATTTGGGTCCCTACTATGTTGTGGCTGACTCTTATGGATGTGCATTGAATAATATGAATGATTTGAGCCTATACTTGTGAATATTCCTTATTTTGTTGAGGCCGAATTGAAGTGATTGAATTCTTGATGGCGAATATATATAAGTGGTCAATTATATAATTTTGGTGTGTGTGTTCGATGTGAGTTGATATAAGTTTTTGAATTTTAGAAGGTTAGTAGAGTGATTATTGGCAACCTGAAGCGTAATGTGCTGTATATGGGCTACCAAGGTCCAAAATTTGATTCTGAGCCCAACTGTAACTGTAATCAAGCATTTTGTAGATTTGTCCACGGGCTTCAAATCCTGGTATTCCAAACTTTGTAAGGGAAGTGGCCTTCTATTTTGAGTAGTGAGCTCTAGGCAGTGTGCCTCAATCCAAGTGCATTCCCATTTGTAATATTTTCTTTTGAGTATACTCAAAACAATATTGTGGATTGACCTCCACCATCTTTTTTCCCCTAACAAGGTTTCCATGTAAAAGAATCCTCGTGTTATGGTGTTGTGGTTATTTGTCTTATGTGCATGCATCTTTATTTTGATTGAATGTTATCAATACTTTAAGAATCAAATTAATATTGTTAGAATTTGCACAACACCGATTCAACCCCCCTCTTAGTGTTGCTTGACTCCAACAATTGGTATCAGAGATCAGTTCCTCAGAAGAAGATTAAAAGCTTGGGGAAGATCTTGGAAAGTGTTTCAATGAATTCAAGCAGTCTTCAAAATCAACTTATGGTGGCCCTAGATGATCTTGATCAGGAAAAATCTGAAGTCCGAGAATTACAAGAAAATCTTATGAATGTTGAGAGATTCATTGGGTCATTGAAAGAAAAAATCAACAAGTCTGGGGAGAAGAGAAGGGAACTTTGTGATAAGATCAAGTCAGAAGATAGTAAACACATTGTAGATGAGAAACTGAGTCAAACCCTGAAGGAAAAGATAGAAGAATGTGAAAAGCTTTCCAGAGATAATGTAGTTCAAAAGGATGAAATAGAATCTATCATGATGAGGATGACTAAGGAAATTGAAGATAGAAAGAAGAATGAAAAAAAGCTTTCCCAATCCCTGAAATAGAAATCTGAAGAATGTAGTTGAATTACTAATGGATTCATTCAGTTGGAACTAGAGTTGGAACAAACCAAACACAATGAGGAAGAGCTTGAAAAACACATTGTTGATCTCAGAGATGAACTTGATATAGCAAATTAATTCAAGAAGAAGTTCAAGATTAGCTCAGCTAAGCTTGATGAACTGATTAAAAATTAGAGGAGTGATGGTGACAAGCAAGAACTTAGATATGAAGAAGGAGAAAGTTCCAGATTCGGAAAAAAGGAGGTTTAGACAAGGAAATCAGATGAACACCACTAGAAGGTATTTGGTAAGACAACCTAATGCTCAAAAATTTAATGGTATCTATTATGTTTGTAATAAATTTGGTAATATGGCAGCATAATCTAGAAGTAGAATGAATTCAAATGGTCCATCATTCTCTTGTCAATGCTTTAATTGTAACAAGTATGATCATAAGTCAAATCAATGTAAAAATGCGTTGAACAACTTTTATATAGATGTTAGATGTTATACATGCAATAGATTTGGCCATATTGCTAACTAGTGCAGATCAAGAGAAAGTTAGTGGAACAACTAGCCTGGACAAAGGAATGTGGTGTGCTACAATTGTAACAAAAATGGTCGGGTGATCCCACAATAGTGGTTTACAATTTTTGGCCAAACTGGACACTGAAATTATTATTTTTAAGTAAATCTTCACATTCAAGGACCTATAGTAGCTAAACCATGAAGAATTTGAAGATGATGCAAACTAGAGTCTCATCACATTTTGTCTCAGATTTTAAAAAATATTTTTTCTAATTTTTTAGAATTAGATTGCACTTCTTTCATTCCCATGAAAATTGGTTTTTGAAACAACATTTTAAAAAGTGACTAACACCAGAGTAACGTAGATAACTTTTTCCATGAAGGATAAAATTTAATTCTTTCAAATTAGATTTGTAACTCCATATCTAGTGTCAAATTTTGGTTGTGACAATTTTTATTAAATATTTTTTCTTTAATCAAGTTTTAAAGTCAAACCAATTATAATTTAGACATAGCGCGGACTATATAATCTATAATTTTTTTTAGATATAATGAAATTATAAAACAAATCTTGATCAAGGACTTCATTATCTTGTGTGCACCTATATTTTTCTAATTTTTCTTTTGATAATATACTATTTTCCTGTAGACTGACCTCTCATTTTCGGACAAAACCTATGTTTAATAAAACTAAAAATACATAATAAAACAAAAACATATTAAAAATATATTCATGGATATTTATCTGGTGGACTACTCTAATTCCAATTGGGTTTGTGAATATTCCTCCAATTTCATTCTCAACTGAGCTCCAAAGTGCCAAAATCTAGGTTTTGGTGTCCTGTGGGATGAGGACATGGAGCCACCGGGCTGGTTCATCTCTAACTCCTGTCTAATTTTAACCCCCCTTCTATAAAGGGTTTTGTTAACTTTTTTGGTAGGAAAGAATTAAAAGGGTTCACCCAAACCCAGGTTCTAGCGAACCCCTAATGGGTTCGATCGAACCAATAGGTTCATACGAACCCCTAAAATGAATTTTTTTCCATGCATTAATTTTTTGTGAGTTTTCTTTCCTCGCTTTCATTATAAACCATTATTGTGGCTTCACCCGGTCATATTGCTAGATTCTATAGAACAAGTCTAGTAAATCAGAGAAGAAACATGTAGAATGATGAAAAAGGAAAATGGAAATTCACTATAGATCAAATTAGGAGGCCAATGAAGAAGAAATGGGTGAAAAAGAGTCTCTCTATTTAAGAAAATGAATCATCACAAGAATCAACTTCTGGTAATTCCTTCGGGAATTAGGTTGAGGCCTCTGGCCTAGGGGGAACTATCAAGAAAATCTTTCAAAATACCTTGCAGGTGATCGAAACTAGGATGTGGATGAGTTTAGTGATTGCATTGATGATCTATAGATGTTGTTCAATAGCTGGAGAAAGTATTTATGTAGAATTAAAGGTCTGCAAAAGAGTTATCTTTTATAGTGTATGGTGACAGGGTATCCAGATGAGTTAGGGAAAAATCATTGATTGCGACAAAAGGTTAGGTGTGCAAATGATAAAAGGTTATTTCTATCTTTCATTTTTTCACTTTGCATTTTGAGAAGAAGAATTTTAAAGAGCTCAGAAGTGAACTTTGGAAAAATTTGGTGAGAATTCAAGTGTGAAGGTGATTTGAAGTTCAAACCCTAATCTGACTAAAAGGTATTTTTGGGGAAAAATTTTAAACCTATGAATTTGTAAAAATGGCTACTCCATTGGTAGTTTAAGTCAAGGATAGACCCCATCTGAAGTTCAAATGGAATTCTTTCAAGTCCATTGAGATTGAGCCCTTAGGTGCATTTTCATCTGTTTCGTACGGTTTTTTCACATTAAAGATAGTAGGGTATACATTCATGCTAATATTGAAGAATTAGGAAGATCACAGTTGCTAAATTTGTATTCCAAACACATTGTTGGAGAGGATTTCTATGTTAAGCTCGAATTCAAACATTATAGGAAAATAAATTCACACAGATTGTGAAATTCCCTATATTTGATGAAAGCGAATGGGTCCAGTACATCTTGAGTCAAGTTCATGCATAATTCATGTTGTTAAATCAACCCTTCAAGATTACAAAAGAGGCTATAAGTGTTGTTACAGGTTTAAATTTCCTCGGGTGGATTGCCAATTTTGAAGTCTATGAAGAATCAAACTGTCACTGATGCAACTGGTTCAGTATTTGATAGAAGAGCAATGGAAATTGATAACATCATTGATGTGGGTGTGAAATTTGCTTCAATGGTCATTGGTTATAAGATATATCACTCCATCCAAGAAAATTTTGTATCTGGTACAACCATATATGCATCCTATCAAATGGTAAAGAAGAATACAGAGTATGATTTTTGTGAATTTCTTTGAAGTCAGCTTATGGAGAATCTTGGCAAGATAAAGAAAGACAAGAAAAATTATTTTAAATACGGTAATTTGTTACTGTGCCTATTCTTTTATTTCATGGATGAAGTTCTGGGAGTTGGGAAAGTGCATTGGCAAAGTGACAAGCCTATTGCTATTCAAATTAGAGACATGTTATTCAACCTTGGTGATTTGCAAGCCAAGAAAACTGCAATTTGGGGATATCTCAAAAACTTTTAGAATGCAATGCAAGCAAGGGAAAGAATTCCCACTTCTATTGTGGAGAATTATAAGGATACAATATGTTTTATGGTGGATATTAATCAATGCTTGATGGAAGCGACATAATAGAGAACTGTCTGGATTATGCCTATGGGTTATGAAGTTGAGGAGAGAATCATGGAGCTATATGCACAACATCTATTAAGTAAGCCTTTGGAACATATGCAGAGAAAAATATGCAAGTCCATGAGTAATTGAAGAAACCTATGATAGTTCAGAGAGTGAGGAAAGAAGTGGAAGTCAAGTTGTAGAGAGTATGGGCATATCTAAAGAAGTTGTAACAGAAGCTAGAAGGAAAAGAGAACAAGCTGAAAGTGAAAAAGGAAAAGATCCTAATAAAAATGAATCTGCTAGTTCGGCAGTATTCTTTGCTTGAACTAGATCAACAATGAGCTCAGTACCCCTATCCAGACATGCAAAGAAATCAACCCCTGCAAAATCTCAAGTTAAGGCATCCAGTAAAAGGAAGAAGGATAAGAGCACAAGAGTGTATGAAGCTGTTTTAGAAGATGAAGAGAAAAAGTCTAATGAAGAAGTTAGAGAAATAAAGCATATGAGCACCCCTACAACAAAACTAAGAAGTCTCAGTAGTTAGGTGGTGAAGAAAAATAAGATGAAGCCTACCAAACTGTATCAGAGGAGGTCAGAGGTAGCACTAATGATGAAGTCTAGTCCTCCTCTGCAGGAAGTGTATGGTAAATTTTGGATATTGTTGGTCAAAGAGTCCTCAAGGAAGCTACGATACAATATTTGAACAATTTCAATATGACTCTTGTTGAGATAATGGCATGGTTGCCTAAGAAATTGTATGAAATTTTGGAGATGAGGAGAGTTAGTTCTAGAACTAAAGAAGAGTAGCTAAGAGAATGAGTTCTTTTAACGGCGTCTAGTAAGAGTTAGATCTAGAAGAGTTAGTGCCAAACCTAAGAAGAGTAGGGTCGAGAATGAGTCTTTAAATCCACCATGTCTGGTAATGTCTATAGAGGAGATGAAGTCAATCCTAAAAGAAGCAAAAAGATAATTCAAGAGAAAAACAAGAATAAACAATCTTATGTTGGGTAAGACTGAAGTAGAAATAGAGAAAGAAAGTATTATGAAGAAAGTTCTATTGAAGATAAAAATTGATGTTGTTTATGAAGAAGAGCATGTGGAAGACATTTCATCTAGTCTGGTTAATGAAGAAATTACAATTGAGGACACTCAAATTCCTCCTAAATTGCATGATTTAGAAGAACCTATGGAGACCGAAGCTCCTAAAATTGTATATGTTGAAGAAAAGGAGATATCATTTGAAGAAGTTGAAGTTCCAAATGACAAGCATAAGTCTATGGTTGAGGAAACAGTGCCTGAGGAAAAGAAGGTTGAAGTTACAGGAGTTCCAATAGAAGCAAGAGACACTACAGAGGTAGTGATGAAGTTTCTAGAAGAGGAAAAGGAAGAATTTGATTTTGAGTTGGGAGATGCTCCTATTCATTTTTCCACTTTCTCCCCAATTCAGAAAATGAAAGTCACATCATTTGCACACGCTAAGGCTAGGGAAGAAATTATGAAGTATCACATTGAGGACAATGAGTTATTGAATCTTGCATTGAGTATTCTAGAGAGGATCATGCCTACACATGTTAAAGATCCATATGATTCTTCCTCCGGTGAGCTAAAGAAAATTATAAATTTGGTAAGTACTCATTTTGAGTGACTTGAGAAGTTAGCTCTAGTCAAAGTGCAAAAGGAGTTTAATGCCAAAAATTTCAGTAGATTAAAAGGATTGATAACTAATGATAAATATTTTTTAGCTACCTGTGTGAAAAATAGTCAAAGTGCATTATCAAAAGGTGGAAGGATTCATAAGTTGTGTTTGTCTCTGTCCAAACTTACTGAGGAAAATGAGAAGAAGGTTAAGGATTATGAAAAGGAGCTAGCTGCTATTTCTGAAGCTTTTGATCCTTTAACTATTTCTATTGGAGAGCAAGAAGGTCAAGTTATATCCTTACTTGACAAAATAAAGAGTCTGAAGCATGATAATGACAAATTTATGGAAAGAGCTGGTGAACTTAGAGGGCTAATTGGTCCAAATATAGAGACCATGTTGAATGCTTTGAAAGAAGCACAAGATGTTATGGCAGTCAGTGATCCAGTGAATCTTGAATCTATGGAAGTGCAATATTTTTTAATCTTTGGTCACATAACTTTATGGAAAGTCTCAAGAAGTGTCGTGACAAAAGCTTGAACCTGTTAAAGACAAATTTTCTAGATATTTTCAAGTTTGTGTAAGTTGTTTGAAACAAACTATATACATATGTAGTTTTGAAGTTTTTGTTTGTTTATAGGATTTTTGTATGTGGATTGCCCATCTTTGTCATTGATGTCAAAGGGGGAGAATAGATTGGTGAAAAATACATATTCATCTAAGGGGGAGTTTTAGTTTTGAGTTGTGGATAAAGATATTTTTGGAGTTTTGGTTGGTAGTGGTTATCTATTTAGTTAGAACAAAGTATTTGATAGTTTTGTGTTCTTCGATTCATATTCAGATTTTTTGTCAATATTTTGTGATGTGGATCTCAGGAAGCATTTTTTAATGCATAATATGTGTAATTTGTAAATCTTTGTGCCCCTTATCAATTTTGGTTGAAGTTAGAATGTTCGGTGAACTAATTTCTTTTTTATCAGTGTATGGAAGCCAACTTGGTAAATATAGTGTGTCACATATATTTGAGGAGTTATTGCCTAAGTATTTTTGTGTTTGATCATTTTGATTTGGGTCCTCACTATGTTGTGTCTGACTCTTATGGATGCACATTGAATATTATGAATGATTTGAGCCAACAGTTTGTGAATATTCCTTATTTTGTTAAGGCCAACTTGAAGTGATTGAATTCTTTATGGTGGATATATATAAGTGGTTGATTATATCCTTTTGGTGTGTTTGTTTGATGTGAGTTGATGTATTTTGAAAATGTTAGAAGGTCAGTAGAGTGATTATTAGTGTGAATTGAAGCATAACAGAGTAGAAGAGTAGAATTAGTCAAAAGGTCCATAATTCAATTGTTGAGCCTAACCGAAATTGTAATCAGGCATTTGCAGATGCTACTCTATCAGTTCAAATCCTTGGAAGTATTCCAAACATTTGTAAGGAAATAAGCCTTTCTATTTTTGAGTAGTGAGCTCTAGGAAGTGTGCCTGAATGCAAGTGCATTCCCATTTGTAATCTTTTCTTTTGAGTATACTCAAAACAATATTGTGGATTGACCTCCACCATCGTTTTTCCCCTAACAAGGTTTCCACATAATAAAATCCTTGTGTTATGGTGCTGTGGTTATTTGTCTTATATTCATGCATCTTTATTTTGATTAAATGTTATCAACACTTTAAGAATCAAATTAGTATTTTTAGAATTTGCACAACACTAATTCACCCCCCTCTTAGTGTTGCTTGACTCCAACATTTACTATACTAATATAATAGAGCTTGAAACTAACATCATTCCCCAAATTCTCATGTAACAATGAACACAATGGAGGAATATAACATAGAGAGAAGACAAAAAAAATTTGGTTCAACATGGAAGAGACCTAAATCTCTCAATTCCTTGCATCATCCCCAAGAGGAAACACACGACAAAATATAAAAGATAAAGTTTATGACATATAGAAGAATGAAGGTACAAATAGAAGAATACCACAGCAAGTTCATTTTCTTTGTATCCTTGTACCAATAGAGAAAAAGGGTCATTGAAAGAAAACTCACAAACACAAAGGCACACAAAGCAACACAACATGGGAGATCACATCACATGTGCAAGAAAACAAAAATAACACATAAAAAAACATAAAAGGAGCACTACACATGTGAGATGACCTAAATTAGGTCATCCACATCCCAATGTTTCTCATCATATAGGGAAGGTAGAAAACTAGCCAAAGGGGCTACAAGTGTCGTACTAGGAGAATTTCTTGGTTACACATGTAATGGGTCACTCTCATCGGCAGGATCATCATGGTTGCCCCCATCTAGATTCATTTTATTTGAAAAAAAAACATTAAGCTCATTAATCACTAGTTCAATAGTTTTAGTAATGTCATCTTCATCATCAATATTAATCACAATCTAGGAGGTTTTATTACAATAGAAGTTGTGTGTTCCTGTTTCACTTCTTTTAGTTCCATCTCTTATTTTGGTGAAATTTGTATTTTTTATTGATTTGTTTGTATAGGTGTTGGATCATCATGCACTATTTTATTCTTTTCTTCCAACTGAAGAGAAATAGCAAGACGTCTATGCCTACACTCTTTAGCATTTTAGTTTCTTCTTACATGGTTTTCAATTTGTGATGTGGAAGGAGTAGGTCTCTCGATCATTGGTCTCTTTTCTTCCCTTGAAGGAGGAATTGAAGGAACTACTAGGGGTTGGGAAACCACTATCCCTTTAGGTATATACACCATTTTTATCTTTGGAGGTACAAAAAGAATAATTCGATTACATCTCTTTCTCTTTTATACGATATGGGTGGAGGAACTGCATCTTATTTACCTTAGTTACTTGGAAGGGTCTTTTCTTTGGGAATGGGTCCATCCATAACTAGTGGAGGAGGGGTTATAATCAAGGTCTTATCATTTTTAGGAATATTGGTAAGAGATAAATCTGTTATGCACTTTTTCTTAAATTTTTGGTATAACCTGAAAAATAAATCTTTGCAAGGTTTAATGGGTTCCATAGGTTGAGGCCAAAAGAAATCTAATGAAAATTTTCCATGTGAGGACAAAGGATTAAACCCACTATGATGCACTGTGAAAATTTGGATTTCAAATGGGAACATTATGCA
>VDFB02197923.1:0-13906 GCA_007258455.2 Sequoia sempervirens | reverse complement strand
GCTTTGTTATTTTTCTTCACAGCATAGTCAAGCACTAACCTAGTGTGTGTTAATTGTTATAAATCATATATTTGATTATATTCTATGAATTTATTGTGCAATTAATTTGTAGCTAAGTTATAAGAAATTAACATTAAATTTACCAACTTATCTTTGACAACATGAACATAAAAAATTATAAAACCTTTTTTTTCATAATTCAAAATTAGAATAGGTAATGTAATTACAATTATATTATTTTAAAATTTAAATTGACAAAGCAATAAAATCATCTTTATTATCTAATTTTGAACACCAACAACCATTAGAATGTCTTAACCATCTAAAGTTATTTCCCAATCAATTATCCAACATTGTCTTCAACATGTTTCTACATTTCAATTACAAGATGACAAGAACTTAACCAAAACTTATATAGTTCTTACATCTTGAATTTTATATAGTTCTTGCACATCTTCACAATAAAGATCAGTAGTTACAATTACAAGACAAGACTGGCCCACTACTTTAACCTAATTTTTTTAAAAAGAGGGGTAAAAACTTTTTATTAATCAACCAAAGAGGTACAAAGCATTAGGAAAAAAGACCCGAAGGGGCCCCAAGATAACAAGCAAGAGATCAAGAATCATTAATACAACATTTCACATCCTCGGTAACCCAACCCTCCAAATCCTGGGCAAGGTCCCTTGGTAAGCTGTCCCAATCCTCCACCAACCACGTCCCGCTCTTCTCAGAGGCCACTTTTTCCAGCCCATCAGCCACCTTGTTCCATTCACGAGGGATATGGGAAAAAGTGACTGAATCCAATAAATCTCCAAGGTTGGCAATTTGTTTTGCCACCACTGCCAATTGCCAACTAGCAGCATCAAAATGTCGTCCATTTATCAAATCTACCACCTGAGAATCAGATTCACATATAATCTGTTTCCAGCCGAGAGCGTATGCTCTCTTTAAGGCCGAGAGAATCGCCAATGCCTCCATGAAGTTATTGGAGTGTTTCCCCATATACTCAGAGAAAAAGAACACAACCACCCCTGAACTATCTCTGCCCACCCCACCAATACCAGTGTGCCCAGGATTACCTCTAGAAGACCCATCAGTGTTGATTTTCAAGACACCAGAGGGAGGAAGCATCCAATGCCCTCCTCTAAAGACCTTCCCTCTAGAGCACGTGCCCGCCCGAGCTTGAGCCTTCCAGTACTACCAACAGAAATCCCCAGCTTCTGAATAACTCTAGTATCCCCAAGATCAACTGGTACTGACAAATCACATTTAGCTTGTAACGTCTCTTGAAGAGCCCCAAGAATGCGAGCCCAAACTTGGCCCACCTGTAATTTCCTATCCAGAAAAACCCTTCGATTGCGCTCCAACCAAATTTTCCAAATAATTAGACTAGGGCCAATAGGCCAAGCAGTGTGCAAAAATGAAGTCTTTGCCTTTGAAGGCTCAGTATTCTACCAGAATTCGCCAAGAGATGAAGGATGTTGACATGACATATTCCAAGCCCCCCACCAGAAGTGCCAAATAGTCCTAGCAAAGGGGCATTGAAAGAAAAGATGAGAAACAGTCTCAACATCTTTGAGACATAGAAAGCATAAAGAGGGACCTTGGAAGCCCCGCTTGCAGAGGTTGTCCCAAGTCAAGCACCTGCCATACACCACTAGCCAAGAGAAAAAATTGCATTTTGGCCAGGAGAATTTATTCCAGATGTATTTCCACCAAGGAACCTCAGCACTGCCTAAAGCCTGCCTATCCAAAGCACGATATCCTAAAGCAACAAAGTACTTCCCTTTAGGATCTGAGCCCCAAGCCAAAACATCCCTCTCTGGAAGCGAGCAGCACACTCTATCAGCTAAAATGGAGGACAACTCCCTCCTATCCTCCAAAGAACCACCCAAAGGCCACTCATGCATACCCTTCCACTGATAAATGACAGTCTGCCCCAAAACCAGAGGGGCTTTGAAGTCCATCACTCTACTCCAGCCAGCTTGAACAAAAATCCTGCTTAAATTCTCCAAGTGAGGATGAAAGGAGAGAATAGGCGGGAAGCCATCCCAAGCGTCAAGCCAAAAGAGAGCATCAGAACCTCTATTGCAAATCCAGAATAGGCTTTGTTTGACCAGAAGAGCTCCCCTCTTGAGAGTTTCCCAGATCATAGACCCTCTACCCAAAAGACTAAAACAAGGAACCTCAGCGCCATCCACCTCCCCAAGATACTTGAAGGTAAGAATCTTAGCCCAAGTTTGATGCTGATGTGAACACCACCTCCAATACAACTTAGCTGCCAACGCTTCTCCATTCCAATCCGCTCTATGCAATCCCAGGCCCCCATCTTGTTTCGGTCGACAAACAACTTCCCACTTAATTAAGCACCACTTTCTTGAGAGGAGATTACCTGACCAAAGAAACTGCCTACAAAGCCCCTCAAAATCCTTGATGAAACTTGAAGGAGCAGTCATCACAAAACATCTATAAATAGGTAGGGCCTGCACAACAAACTTTAAAAGAGTGACTCTACCTGTCGTTGATAACCATCTATAGGTCCAATGACAAACCAGTCCTCAAAATTTATCAATCACCTCCTGCCAAAAATGCTTGGCAGGTGGTTGCACATCCAGAGGGATACCCAGATAGGTAAAGGGAAGTTTCCCCACCTGAAACCTTAAGATCCTAGCAATACGTTGTTGAATAAGCCTGAGGGTATTAAAGAAATAGATGCATGACTTACTTTCATTAATGCGTTGTCCTGAGGCAGCCAGGTAGCAATCCAAAGTCTGACGAAAAGCAATCGCTTCTGCTACCTTAGCAACCCCCATCAAGGCCGAGTCATCCACAAATTGAAGATGGGATTGAGGAGAAAGGGAGTTATTCCAGTTCCAACCTTGTATAAGCCCAGTCACAACCTGGGACTTAATGAACCTCCCCAGACCTTCAGCCATCAAAATGAACAGATAAGGGGATAAAGGGTCTCCCTGTCGAAGACCTCTAGAGGCACCAAACAACTCAGAGGATTCCCCATTTATGAGAACTGAAAAGGAGGGCGTCTTCACACAACACATAACCCAATCAATCCACTCACTGCTGAACCCAAAGGCTCCAAGAATTTTGATCAGAAAACTCCATTTGACCCTATCATATGCCTTTGACATGTCCAATTTTATGAACATGGCCTTATCCCTTGAAGAGGCCATAGAATGAATAGCCTCCGCCGCAATCACAACTCCATCAAGAATCTACCTACCTGCTACAAAGCCCCCTTGTTCCTCTGAGATTAACTTATCCAACCACGGCTTCAAGCGCTCAACAATTAGTTTTGTGATGATTTTATACACCACATTACACAAAGCAATTGGATGAAAGAGATCTAGAGAATCAACACCCTCACGCTTAGGAATAAGGGCTAGAAAAGTAGCATTCATAGCTCTCAACATTTGCTTGTTCCTTAGAGATTCTTGCACAACCTCCAACAAATCAAGCTTGATCACTTCCCAAAATTCCTGATAGAACTCGATAGGGAACCCATCCGGACCAGGAGCCTTCCCCTTTTTCAGTTGAAACACCACATCCTCTAACTCCTTCAGAGAAATCGGCTGAAGAAGAGAGGCATTCATCTCCATAGTCACCAAAGGAGGGATACATGCTAGGATAGAGTCTTCCTCCTCAATGGCCAATGGGGTATCTTCAGTAAAAAGATTAGAAAAGAAACGAACAGCCTCATTAGAAATTTCCAAAGAGGAAGAAAGAACAAATCCCTTTGAAGAACGGAGAGAAGAGATAGTGTTACCCTGTCTTCTTGCCTTTACCGAATTATGGAAGAAGGAGGTATTCTTATCCCCTTCCTGAAGCCAATCAATACGAGTCTTCTACTTCCAAAAAAATTCCTCACGAAGCTCCCATTCCTCAAGTACTTTGACTGCTGCATCCTCTAACTTGCTCAAAACTGCATCCAATCCATGCTCCCTGATCTGCCTAGTAATAGAATCTAGATGCTCCTGGGCTGCCCTTTTCTGTTGAAACACATTACCAAACTGATTCTTATTCCAATGCTTTAGTTTATACTTCACATATTGAATCCTCTTTATAAAAGTGTACATAGCAGTCCCAAAAGCAGGACGACCTTCCCCCCACCATTTAGACACTAAGTCAAAGAGACACTCCTCCCTAAGCCACATGATCTGGAACTTAAAAGTATGTTTCTTAGATCCACCAGCTAGGCGAGCAGAGAACTTGATCGGCCAGTGATCTGATCCTCGCCAATCCAATATTTCAGAGCTTGTTATCCACTTGTCACTAACCCAAAAACTGGATACCAGAAACCTATCCAATCTTTCAGCAATAGCTTCTTCCCCAAGCCTCCTGTTATTCCAAGTAAAAGTGCCATTTATGGGTTTGATGTCCACAAGCCGAAGCCGGGCAATATTCTCCTGCAGAAGATCAGAGGATGTGTCTAGATGAGGCACACCCCCCTCTTCTCCTCAAGCGAGACAATTGCATTGAAATCCCCTGACAAAATCTAGGGTAAAAAGGGATCCAACGATCTCAAAAAATTTATATGAGACCATAAAAGACTCTTACCAGGGAAATCCGACGGAGCATAGATATTGGACAAAAAAATTCTTTCTCCAGTCTCCAAACTTAAAGCAATAAGAGAGATGGAGAATCTACTAGAAAACCACCAAATAGGAGAGACCCGCCGAGGATCCCAGAAGTAGGCGAGACCACCAGAGCTCCCCTGTGCACCCACACACTGACATAAACCTCTATTCCAAATTTTAGAAGCACTCTGCATCATGCTATCAACAGATAACTTCATCTCTTGGAGAAAAAATAAATCCGGAGAATGAGCACGAACCAAATCCCAAATAGCCTTTTGTCTAGGGATGCTATTCATACCCCTCACATTCCATGAGAGCACAATCATCACGACAGTTGGGTAAAGTGAGAATCCAAGGTCTTCACCGACCTAGATTCAACCAACGTCTCACTAGCCAACTTAATTTTTTCTTGATCCTTCTTCCTACCCACCTTTTGGGACTTGTCAGGAGTACTCTTTTTCAGGGACTTTTGATGCACACCCAAAATATGAGAAGAAAAGGAAGCTTTACTCTTTGTAGAGCCTCCAGACCCTGAACCTCCAGCTAAGCTCACTCCTATATCAGCAGAGACCAAAGAAGTACCAACCCCAGCACACGGATCCCCAAGCCCAACCTCAGGGGAGGGAACAGAAGAATCTTTTACTTCCTCAAGGAGCCATCGTAGGACCAGAAGCCAAAGACGTAGGATCCATAGGCACAGGGTGGAGTGAAGTAATTGGGGTAGCCTCCACATGCATGTCAGGAGAGACCCCCTCCTCATGAATTAAATCATTTAGCGCATCAAATTTGTTGAAAACCCCCTCCTGGTGATCTCGAAAAGTCCTCTTCATCCCTCGACCTTTATTTCGGGTCCTGGCAGGCACAAACCCATCTTTATCAGGAGTCACCTCTTGCATGGGTCCTTTTCCCTTTTCAGACCCTAAGTTTGATGTATCCTTCCCATTCCTTGAGTTACCCACACCAGAAGCACGTGGACACCTTTTTCAGGAGATGACCATACTCACGGCATAAACGACATCTAAACGGCAGGGTTTCATAATCCAGGGGTTGTGTCCATGAAGTAGAACCCACTGTTAGGTCAATAGAGTCCGGCAAAGGCCGACTTAAATCAATCTCCACACAAACCCTGAGCATAGGAAAATATTTTCTTCTCCAAAGTCTGTTGAGAGGGACCAATCGGTTTTCCCAATGCCATGGCAATAGACTGTAGAATATCACTCCTCCAACATTCAAGTGGTAGTCGAGGAAGGCGCACCCACACTGGGACCTTGGATGGCAACTCCTCTGCTGAATTAAAACCTGCATGCCATGGTTTAATGAACAACCCGACCTGATTATAAAAGTACGGACCACCTTCGAAAGCCCTATTTCTATCTGATATGCATGAGAAGTCTACCAAGAAGAAATTATTCGCTGCTAGCAAAATCTCAAAATCCCCCTCTGGATTCCAAGTCCTTCGAATCCAAGGTTCAAGGAAGGGGAAAGAAACCCTCATCCCCAAAAACTTACAGATTAAAACATGTTTGCTAAAATACTCTAAATCATCAGCAACTGCTTCTTTTTGAATAACCACCACTGGGCGCACTTGAGCTCTTTCCAAGCAACCATTAACCTTCTGCAACTTAAAAGCACCAATCTTCGACAAGCCTATACCAGGAGAAGATGGGGTGGGAACCCCGTCCCCTACCTCGGCCATAGCCGCATCCCCTGGTACCCGTTCAAATCATTACTCAAAGCCATTAAAGCCACCCCCACCAATTCAAGCCACACACCTCCACTTACCAAACCCTAGATGCCACAACCCCAGCTCCACCGAAACTGAAGAAACAAAAAGGAATAAGTGAGCCCCACACACCAAACTACAAGCTGGCAGCCCACCCGACCAAAGCAAGGTCCAGAACAGAAGAAATTATGGCTCCTTAAGAACCACCGAATAAGATCTGCAACAAAAAAAGACACCCCTCCCCGAAAATAGCAAAAGACCCACCCCTGTACGCACAAAAGACTGAAGAATCCGATCCGCCACCAAGCCAACACATGCACAGAGAAACAACGACCTACACCACGCCATTATTGTTGCAAGCCTTCGCATTGTGTCGCATAGACCATCATCAATCTTTCTAGAATCAATCCTAAAAAATATTAATATAGAAAACAATTTCAAATTTTTGAAATCGCCTTTCAAAGCATACTATAACTAATATTGCCCACTACTTTAACCTAATTTTAAACTCACACAAACTAGACAATTTATGGATCAAGACACACCACAATACAAGAAGAATGGCTTAGTAATGTATTTTTACATTGCCACCATTGTAAATGGATAGCCACTATTGGAATTCCTAACATCCAGATCAATTTTCCACTAATTTATAAGATATCCACTATTGAAATCCCTAACATCCCAATTAATTTTCCACTGATTGTATCTCATAGTTTTATTTAGAAGAGAGATGAAACTTTTCCTACCACACCCACAAATACCTTTTCCATCATCTTTATCTATGGCCTCTCCTTAAATAGCTTTTCCTTCATCTTTATCCATGCCAACACACAAAATCATAGCTCAATACAGTTCCAATACTAAATGCTACCAAAATTCGTACAATGCTCTCCAACTTCATTATATCCATATTGGCTACCTTGGAGAAACCGGTTTAATATTTACAGTTACTTTCATTGTAAATTATGTGCATATAAAATTTTCATGTTTTCATAGAAACTTGATGTTGTGCTTTATATTTATAGGAATGTCCCTCCATTTTTTTAATTGTGGAGGCTCATTCAAAAATGCGTAGTTGCTTATTCAATCATAGTCAATTTGAGGATACATTACAGAAAAACACCTTAGCAAAAATATCTGAGTTTTACAACATATAAGTCTAAATAGAGGGGGGGGGGGGGAAATACCATGCTAGCTTCTGCTTATTTCTAGACATGCTAGATGATTAGCAAGAAATGTTTGGCTGCCCCTACCCCCAATTTTACTTATCTATAATCTCCCAAAATACAAGTAGTAAGATCACCAATTCTATTTATGAACAACCGAATAAGGAAACTTAGAACTATTTACTATTACTAAGTAGGGTAAAATGTGAATGTAATGTGAAATCTGGAGATGCTTGTACCTTGTTATCAATATGAATGTTATCTCATTTGATGTTGTTTCATTTGATGTTATCTCAGTTGATGTTATTCATGGTGGAACACTGCATATATGTGAATAGATGGCTATTGAGTTATGGTTATTCTAACTTTGAAGATGTTTATATATATGCTGCTTATTGTTGTGAACAATTGACTACTGAAGGAATGTGTCAAATGGTTATTGAGTTTACTTATCTATAATCTACAAAAATACAAGTAGTAAGATCACCAATTCTATTTAATTACATTTGTTTCACATCCACACACATTTGAGCATCCTATCTCATTTCAAAACACTGAAGGAACTATCATTAGCCAAACATTTAGATTTGGTGCATTAAAAGGAGTAATACTTTTTTTTGGGTAGGTGTCATACACCTTGTGATCTTGATGTTTGAAATGTTTTGTTTGATTAATTATTCGTTGTTTATACTTACCATATTTGAGGTGTTCTATTTGGAGTGGCTCTAGGTGTGATGAAAGTTTCTAATTAAAACTATGATAACTTGTAAGGTGTGAGTATTCAAAAAGGAAAGAGCACGAGGATTTGGAGAGAATCATGGAGTAGTTATGGAAATGTTAGGATAACATTGTACTCAACTAACTAAGCTTGATTTTGGTGTTGAAATTTATGTATGGAGATGTATGTCTGAATTATATAGTAGTTTACAACACATGGTTTTTTTTGTGCACTCATATATATTGAGTGCTATGGTTGGAGATATTATCATACTATTTTATATGTACAAATATATTGCCAAAATATCTCCAACATTATATTGACTGATATGATCTTTTTTAAAACCTAATTATATTCCTAATTCAGAGGTCTTACCAATTCACCTCATGTAGTGCACAAATGTATGCAAAAAAATATACTAAAATATTGCTTAATTGACCTTTCACACCTCTTCAGCATACCCATTGCACACTAAGGTGCAATTTCTAGTATTTAATGCTAACATTTAGTCATTAAAAATAAACTATTTAGTCTTTATTTACAAGGGGGGAGTTTTTTTTCTTTTTTTTTTCATAACTTTCCATTGGTAAGTTGAAAAATCAATTGTGAATATTCATCAGAAAGCTCTTTCCAATCTAGACAAACTAGTGTCGAAACAATGTAAAAATTATGTTGTTAAATATAATTTTTTGTCCCCTCTTGTAAAAGGTAAACTTCAATTTCTAAGTACAAAATTAGGCATAAATGATTATTGTGTCTTATGATTAGATACTCACTTTGAGTAATGCTTTTGTAAAAGTGAATATATCACTTTCTCATTTTATTGAAAATAATATCACGCTCAATTATAAAGTGCCATTATTCATTACTTTGAAATTGTTATGTGTTCTAAAACATATAAAGTATTGCAATTTAAGGAGGATGAAAATCATAATCAAGGGGGATTTTCTTGTGTATTATTTTGAAATATGGAAATAATCCTAACTCCATTTAACTTTTTATGAATGGAAACAAGCAAAGGAGATAAAACTCAAGAAACTAGGATTACATCATGTCACTATGAGTTTGAAACTTGAACCTACAGGGGCAGTTGAGAAACATAAATGACATAATCGAAATGATGAAGCCTATGGAACATTATGTACATTAATTTCTATTGATATATATATATATATTTTCTCATTAATTCTACCACAATAGCTAGTGATGCATGAACAACATTAGAAAATTTATTTGGAAAGCAAGATGTAATGAGGGGACATCAACTAGTAAATGAATTGATAAGTATTAATCACAAGACTTTAACACAGTACAAATTTCTTCAATAAATTAAATCTTCTAAGGTTTCAACTCAAACAAAGTGGAATTGAAAAATATTAAAAATTGGTCCTAAGTATCTTTTCAAAATTGGGTCCTCAATCAATATTTGTTTCTACTTTCCATGCAACAAAGAATGATTTTGGTGCATGCTATACTATGCCATCACTCTCATATTTTTTTGTTTCTCTCACAAAGGATCAAGACACACTGATTTAGATGGGTACTATGCATCATTCAAAGCCACAAGTTCTTGTTGCAACAAAATAGAAGGACAACAAAATAAAAGTTGGTAAAACACAAAAAGTGAAGTGTCCTTTTTGTAAGAAAATTGGGCATAATGAAGACAAATATATGAAGAAAAATATATATCACCTTGAAAATATATTTGAGCGACAAGGGGTTACTATCTCCAACCAGTGAAAACTTTAAGAAACCCCTTGGGAAAAGATGTAAAAACTTGGCGAATCTTGTATAATTCCTGAAAAAAAAAAATTATTGGAATTTTTTTCTTTTTTTGAAAAAAAAATATAAATTCAATTGGTGAATCTTTTGTAATCACTAGAAGTTTATAGAAAGTCTTGGTGAATTATAATTTTATTGATACTAATAAAATATTTAGTAGCCCACACGGGTAGCTGAGTTGGCTTGGGTAGTGGGTTTGCTCCCCATTGGTCTCAGGTTTGACTCCATTCCTAGGTTTAAGAGGTGGGACTTCTTGCGAGCGGGGGATCTCACCCGTAGGGGAATAGTCTCACCCTAGCTCATCCTAGGTACCTAAGATATGGGCTACTCGGCCGCTGGGATGGGTCACAAGGACACCCCTGTAGTATTAAAAAAAACAAAAAACAAAAAAATTAGTGGCAAATTAAATTTATTTTCAAACCAATAAAATATTTTCATCAGAAAATTAAACCATTTTTAAAATAATAAAATATTTTCATTGGCGAATTAAACATGTATTAAAACCAATAAAATATTTTTCGTTGGTGAATTAAACTTTTGTTGAAACCAATAAAATATTTTCGTTAGCGAATTAAGCCTATACTCAAACCAATAAAATAATTTTCTTGGTGAATTAAACTTGTATTTAAAAAATAAAATATTTTCATTGGTGAATTAAATTTGTATTCAAACCAATGAAATATTTTTGTGGTGAATTAAATTGGTATGTGAATAAAAATCATAGTGTGGGTGGCAAAAATATCAAATGCTATATATTGTTCTATTTTGAGATAATTTTTTCACACACAAAAATTTATACATAAATTTTTCAAAATGTAGACAAGTATCAACATATTTATAAGTTATGATCAAAAGTAAGCTAAATTTATTGTGACTTGTTAGTGGATATTGATAATGATTAAGGTACAACAAGCCATTTAATTCTCTATCTTTTCAATGCTTCAAAGTACTCTACTTGAAACCAGATGTTAGTGCAACTAACATTTGCAATGACTCTCGCATGTGCTACTGCCAAGTATCAATGTCTTCATTCTTTATTTATTTTGCTATATATTTCATGGCTAGGCCTTCTTTTTTCCTGCTTATGTTATTTTTTCCTACTTCTATTCTTTCAACTTGAAATGGGGTCCAAGTTCAAAGTGTTTATCCCTTGTTGCCACTAAGAAGTGATAGACAATTTACCTCTCTAGGGAGAAGTTGCATCGTGTTTTCTTCTATCAATGTGTTCAAGTAGAGTTGGCTGTTAAAATGATGGTTGGTAGAGATTGGCCTCATAAATATCCTTTGGTTCTCTCATTTGAGGTTGCTTCTTTATTTGTTCCAAATCTAATGGGGGTCTGTGCAGGATCATGGGGGTGCAAACTAGGCCCCTAAGTGGAAATGAAAATTCAGAAAAATAGAGATAGACAACTTGACATAAATATTTGAATAGGTTATTAACATAATTTGAAAATATGTAAGAAAAAAAAATTTGTAGAAAATTGAATGTAGTTTCTAGGCTACTAATTCTTTTTTTGAAAAATAAATCTATTTTACAAAAAATGAAATTTCAATGTAGTAGTACTAAATTTTCAAAGAAAAAGATAAAAATAGGTGTAATAATGGGGCCAACCTAAGAAATTATAAAAGAAAAAATAATATTTTTTAGGAAGCTTTAAATATAATGTATGCAGGACACATGCACGGATGGCTACATTTTTTATAAGTTTTTGCATGTAAAATGTCGGTTATTGTTTTTTTATTAGAATATTTCAAAATTAATAAGCGTGTTTGTCTAACCACCATAACTTGAATTAAAAATTTATTAAATTCATTTTTTATCCTATAGTATGCAAAGCATAGAATGTGTGACATCTTTTAGATTAGAAAAATGTGAAATATTTTGAAAATTATAGAAGTTTTTCAGATAACCTATCAATCAAGACTTTTAATTAAATTGTGTAATAATAGAAAATTAGTAATAATTAATATTTATTAAATTCAAAGATAAGACATATCTTATATTGGTGGAAAGCCCGACAATTTTTTTAATAAACCCTTTTTTTTTGTTTCATCAAATTCGGATTAAAAAAAGTCATCAACTACAAGGGTGAACTTTGAAAAACTAAGGAAATTTTGTAAGTACATTTTTCAGTTGACTTTCCAAGTTTAGCAATCCCAAACCAAATCCCAAGCCAAATTCAAGGGAAATCCCAAGGTTGTAAATTTTGTTAGACAAAACGAATATCCATTTTGAAAAATGGGTACCCGTTCTTAGGTCTTCAAAACAGATATCCGTTTTGAAGACCTAAAAACCCTCTTTAGTAAAATGGGCATAAATTTTGTGTTTCTTATCAAATTTTGATTTTTAATAGGCATTGGAAAGGTGATTGACACATCTATGCAATGGACTAATTATTTATTTTTATTGTATACAAAAAGATAATTACAATCATTTGAACTTCATGTTTCATTTTTGAAACATCAAATGCTCACTATTCACATACGGAGTCCCTTTTCATGATTTTTTTGTAACACTCATCTCAAAATACTTGAAACCTTAGAAAAATTAATCAATAATGAAATATTTATATTTTTTGTATTAAGGAGATGAAAAAATCTTCATAAATCATCATATCTCTCTGTCCCTTTTTCTACCTTTATATTTCTCTATGTCTCCCCTTAACCTTTGGACCTATCCCTCCACTTGTCTCTCCCACCTTCCCTCCCTCCCTCTCATATCAATCTATTGAACTCTAGACTTAACTGTCTACTTCTCCATCCCTCCCTTCTTCTTTCTCTCTTTGTCCCTCTTTAGACCTATCTTTCTCACTTTCTCTCTCCTTGAGCTCTAAACCTATCTCTCTACCTCTCTCTCCATCTTTCCTTCCCTCTTTCTCTGTCCCTATTTATATATCTCTCTTTCTCTCTAGACCTATCTCTCTACCTCTTTTTCCCTCCATCCTTCCCTCTCTACTTAACTCAATCTCAACTCTCTCCCTATCCCTCTAGCTATATCTTTATATCTCCCCCTCTCACCTCTCACTCTCTCTATACCTACCTCCCGCCTCCTCCCCCCCTCTCTCTCTCAAGCTTTAGACCTCTCTCTACCTCTCCCTCAATTTCCTTTCTCTTTGTCCCTCTTTATACATCTTTGTATTTTAGTAAACCCAATAAATCATGTACAACCTGGCCTTCTTCTATGGTTTCTTATTCATTTTAGGGTTTCCTAGATCTATACTTTTATGATATTTATATCAAATTGAATTTACATTTGAAACTCTTTGCATTCCTATTCTTCATTAATTTTATATTGTTACATCTTTCTCTATTATGTTGATTGTGAAATCAAGTTTACTTACCCTACCCATCCTTGGCAACCAAATTAGGGTTTCATTTTCATATTTGATACATAATTGATATTTCCACTTTTCAATATATAAGTGTACCTTTTGAATTTATTTTTCTTCTCTCCCTCTCCACCTCTCCCTTTTTATATATTTATCTATTCTCCCTCTCCACACTCTCTCTCCCTCTCTCCCTCTTTCTCCCCCTCTCTTTGTCTACCTATCTCTCTCCCTTTCTCTTCCCCTTTATCTTTACCAAGTCATATCTATCTCTAGATCTCTTCCTCTTTCTAGCCCTCTCTCCATCTCTCTCCCTCTCTCCCTATCACTCCTACAAAGAGTAAAGAGGGAATTTGAGAGGAAGATAGAGGGAAGTAGAGAGGGAAGGTAAGAAAGCTAGAGAGGAGAGGGAGAGAAGAGATATATAGATATCGAAAGGTATAGAGAGGTGGAATGAGGGAGGGATGGAATGAGGGGTAGGTAAAGAGAGAGACAGAGAGAAGTAGAGAGGGAGGGAGGAAGAGAGATGCAGAGATAGAGAGGTATGGTAGGATGGATATAGGCAGAGGTAGGTAGATAGAGAGGAAGATGGA
>VDFB02197922.1:0-38045 GCA_007258455.2 Sequoia sempervirens | reverse complement strand
TATAACTCAACAATAAATGAAGGTTCGTGAAAGCCAATTAAAAATATGCATAAAAAATGCACAACTACAATAGAATCCACAATCGTCGTCACCATAGTTGATAGATGGCCCACAAAAACTCAAACATAAGCGATTTCTTAAATGCAACTATAACTCAAATAAAAATGAAGTTCACGAAAGGCATTTGAAAATACGTGTATGGAATGAATTCAAAACTATAGTCCACAAGCGTAGTCACCAAAGTTGACCAATGGACCACAAAAACTCAAACACTAGTGGTTTCCTAAGTACAACTATATCAATTACACTATAGTTGAGCACTCTATATGAGTATTTTCTATCAGCTTTCGTGAACTTTCATTTCTTGTTGAATTATAACCGCATTTAGGAAATTGCTCGTGTTGAGATTTCGTGGGCCATCGATCAACTTTGGTGACTACAATTGTGGATTGCATTGTACTTGTCCATTCTATATGTGTATTTTCTATTATCTTTAGTAAACCTTCATTTTTTGCTGAGTTATAGCTGTATTAGGGAATTAATCGAGTTTGAGCTTTCCTACGCCATCAATTAACATTGGTGACTATGATTGAGGATTACTCTATTGTTGTGCATTCTATATGCGTATTTTCTATCGCCTTCCTCAAACCTCCTTTTTTGGTTGATTTATAGCCGTTTTTAGGAAACCGCTTGTGTTTGAGATTTTGTGGGCCATTAATCAACTTTGGTGACTATGATTGTGGATTACACTATATTTATGCATTCTATACACGTATTTTATTTCACCTTTCATGAACCTTCATTTTTTGTTTAGTTATAGCTGCACTTATGAAAGCACTCGTGTTTACGTTTTCGTGGGCCATCGATTGACTTTGGTAACTACGATCGTGGATTGCACTGTAGTTGTCCATTTTGTACTTGTATTTTCTGTCGCCTTTCAGAAACCTTCATTTTTTGTTGATTTATAGCCACATTTAGGAAATCGCTCGAGTTTGAGTTTTCGTGGGCCATCAATCAACTTTGGTCACTACGATTGTGGATTACACTGTACTTGTGCATTCTATATGCATAATTTCTATCAGCTTTGTTGAACCTTCTTTTTTTTTTAGTTATAGCCACATTTAGGAAATTGCTCATGTTTGAGTTTTTGTGGGCCGTCGCTCAACTTTGGTGATTACAATTGTGGATTGTACTATAGTTGTGCATTTTCTACACATTTGTAATTGCCTTTCACGAACTTTTATTTTTTGTTGAGTTAAAGCCGTATTTTGGAACACTCGTATTTGAATTTTCGTGGGCCATAAATCATCTTTGGTGACTATGATTGTGGATTATATTGTAATTGTGCATTATATACATGTATTTTCTATTGCCTTTCGCGAACCTTCATTTTTCGTTGAGTTATGTTGCACTTAGGAAACCAATCATGTGTGAGTTTTCGCTTGCCATAGATCAACTTTGGTGGCTATGATTTTGGATTGCACTGTAGCTATCCATTTCGTACATGTATTTTCTGACACCTTTCGTGAACCTTCCTTTTTTGTTGAATTATAGCCGTATTTAGGAAATTGCTCGAGATTGATATTTCGTGTGCCATTGATCAACTTTGACTACAATTGTGGATTACACCGTAGTTGTGCATTCTATACGCGTATTTTCTATCACCTTTCCTAATCCTACATTTTTTCTTGAGTTATAGCTGTATTTAGGAAACCACTCATTTCTGAGTTTTCGTGGGCCATCGATCAACTTTGGTGACTACTATTGTGGATTGCATTGTAGTTTTCCATTTTTTATGTGTGTTTTCTATCGCCTGTCCTGAACTTTCAATTTTTTTTGAGTTATAACCGCATTTAGGAAATCACTCGAGTTTTAGTTTTCATGGTCCATTGATCAACTTTGGTGACTACACTTATGGATAACTCTATAGTTGTGCATTCTATATGTGTATTTTCTATCGCCTTTTACGAACCTTCATTTTTTTGCCAAGTTATGGCCGCATTTAAGAAATCTCTCGTGTTTGAGTTATGTTGGGCCATCGATCAACGTTGGAGACTACGATTGTGGATTACACTATAGTTGTCCATTCTGTACGCGTATTTTCTATTGCCTTTTGTGAAGCTTCATTTTTTGTTGAGTTATAGCCGAATTTAGGAAATTGCTCGTATTTGAGTTTTCGTGGACCATCGATCAACTTTGGTGACTACGATTGTCGATTACACTGTAGTTGTTTATTCTATACACGTATTTTTTATCACCTTTCGCAAACCTTCATTTTTTGTTGAGTTATAGCCACACTTAGCAAACTGCTATTGTTTGAATTTTCGTGGGCCATCAATCAACTTTGGTGAGTGGGATTGTGGATTGCTTTGTAGTTGTCCATTTTTTACGACTATTTTCTATCACCTTTCGCTAACCTTCATTTTTCGTTGAGTTATAGCCACATTTAGGAAACTGCTCGTGTTGTACGGATCGTCTGGTTTTTGAGAAACTAAGTTCTTTTTGTAAAAGATTTTTTTGAAAAGTAGAAGTAGTAGAGTTAAAGGCAAATTTTTTGAATCTTTTTATGAAAAATGCGGTAAATGGGTTTTGTAGAGAATGTCATAATGAGTAGACCTAAAATGTCATTTCTTCAAAAAACTAATATTTCACCAACATGCCCCTTGAAAATAGAATCTACAATATAATTTTTTTTCAGGTACTCGTGTGCTCAAGAGTCCTAAATCATCTGATTTTTGAAAAAATAAGTTGTTTTGGAAAAAGATAGACTTTTTTTAATAGTAGAAGCAATGGAGGTAACAGAGGCAAATTTTCTGAATCTTCTAATGAAAAATCTGAGATATATATTTTGTAGAGAATGTCCATTTGAGTAGACCCAGATCATCCTCTTCACGAAAAAACTAATTTTTCAACAACATGGAAGAACCCCTCAAAAATAGAATCTACGAAACACTTTTTTGGGGAAAATCAAATTTTGGTTTTTAGGTGCTTGTCTGTTAACGCAACCCAAATTGTCTATTTTTTCACAAAAATAAGTTATTTTAGAAGCAGTAGACGTAACAAAGGTAATTTTTTTGAATCCTTTTATGAAAAGCCTAAGAAATGGGTTTTGAGGAGAATGTCATTCTCAGTAGACGCAAATTGTCCTTTTTTCAAAAAACTAAATTTTCACTAACATGCAAAAACCCCTCAAAAATAGAATCTACGAAACAATTTTTTTTGGGAAAATAAAAAATGTGGGTTTTATAGGTGCTCGAGAGGTAAAGAGACATAGATAGTCCATGTTTAAAAAAATAAGTTATTCTCAAAAAAGACAGATTTTTTTCAAAAGTAGAAGCAGTAGAGGTAAATAGGTAAATTTTTTGAATCTTTTTTTGAAAAGTCTAAGAAATGGGTTTTGTAAGGAATGTCATTCTGAGTAGACCTAGATTGTCCATTTCTTTTTAAATTAATTTGATCTCGAAAAAGATAGATTTTTTTGAAAAGTAGAAGTAGAGGTAACATAAACAAATTTTTTGAATCCTTTTATGAAAAATCTGAGAAATGGGTTTCGTCGAGAATGTTGTTTTGATTAGACTCAGATCGTTTGTTTTTTGAAAAACTTTTTTTTCACCAACATGCAAGAACTCCTCAATAGTAGAATCTATGAAACTATTTTTTTTGGAAAATAAAAAATATGGGTTTTATAGGTGTTCGTGTGCTAAATAGACCTAGCTCATCCATTTTTTGAAAAAATAACTCCTCCATGAAAAAGATAGATTTTTTTGTAAAGAAGAAGTAGTAGAGTTAACATAAACAAATTTTTATAATCTTTTTATGAAAAATGGGATAAATGGGTTTTGTAGAGAATGTCATTCTGAGTAAACCCAAATTGTCTTTTTTTTCAAAAATTAATATTTTACCAATATGCAAGAACCCCTAAAAAATAGAATCTATGAAACAAATTATTTTGGGAAAATAAAAAATATGGGTTTTATAGGTAACTTGTGTGCTCAAAAAACCCAGATTGTCCGGTTTTTGAAAAAGTAAGTTGTTCTTGAAAAATATAGATTTTTTTCAAAAAGTAGAAGCAATAGAGGTAATAGAGGCAAATTCTTTGAATCTTTTAATGAAAAATATTTAATAAAAGGGTTTTGTAAATAATGTTGTTCTGAATAGACCCAAATCCTACTTTTTTCAAAAAACTCAATGAAGGTTCGCGAAAGGTGAAAGAAAATACATGTATAGAATGCATAAATATAGTGTAATCCACAATTGTAGTCACCAAAGTTGATCAATGGCCCACAAAATCTCAAACACGAGGGATTTACTAAATGAAACCATGACTAGAAAAAAAATGAAGGTTCACGAAAGGCGATAGAATATACATGTACAAAATGCACAACTACAGTGTAATCCACAAGCGTAGTCACCAAAGTTTAACGATGGCCCACGAAAACTCAAACTTGAGCAGTTTCCTAAATGCTACTATAATTCAACAAAAAATAAAGGTTAGTGAAACACAATAGAAAATATGTGTACAGAATGGACAACTATAGTGCAATCCACTATTGTAGTCACCAAAGTTGGTCGATGGCCCTCGAAAACTCAAACATGACTGTATTCCTAAATGCAGCTATAACTGAACAAAAAATGAAGGTTCGTGAAAGGCGATTAAAAATATGCGTATAGCACACAACTATAGTACAATCCATAACTATAGTCACCAAGGTTGACCGATGGCCCACGAAAAACTCAAACTCGAGTGTTTTCCTAAATGCGGCTATAACTGAAACAAAAATGAAGGTTCATGAAAGGGAATTAATAATATGTGTACAAAATGTACAAGTACAGTACAATCCACAATCATAGTCACCAAAGTTGATCAATGGCCCACAAAAACTCAACGCTGAGCAATTTCCTAAATGCGGTTATACTCAACAAAAGATGAAGTTCGCGAAAGGCATTAGAAAATACGCGTATGGAATGAATACACAACTATAGTGTAATGCACAAGCATAGTCACCAAAGTTGATCGATGCCCCACAAAAAACACAAACACTAGCAGTTTCCTATTTGCAACTATATCTCAATTACACTATAGTTAAGCATTTTATACGAGTATTTTCTATCACCTTTCGTTAACTTTCATTTTTTGTTGAGTTATAAATACATTTAGGAAAACGCTCGTGTTTGAGTTTTCATGGGCCATCGATCAAATTTGGTGATACTATTGAGGATTGCACTATAGTTGTCCATTCTATACGTGTATTTTCTATTCCCTTTAGCGAACCTTCTTTTTTTGTTGAGTTATATTTAGGAAACTCCTCGAGTTTGTGTTTTCCTGGGCCATCGATTAAATTTAGTGACTATGATTGTGGATTACACTATATTTATGCATTCTATACACATTTTATTTCGCCTTTTGCGAACCTTCATTTTTCATTTAGTTATAGCTACACTTATGAAACCAATCGTGTTTGAGTTATAGCCATTTTTAGGAAATTGCTTGAGTTTGAGTTTTCATCGACCATCGATCAACTTTGGTGATTACGCTTGTGGATTACACTGTAGTTGTGCATTCTATATGTGTAATTTCTATCACCTTTTTCGAACCTTCATTTTTTTTGAGTTATAGCCACACTTAGTAAACTACTCATGTTTGAGTTTTCGTCGGCTGTCGATCAACTTTAATGACTACAATTGTGGATTGTACTATACTTGTGCATTATGTACGCATATTAGTAATTACCTTTCACGAACCTTGATTTTTTATTGAGTTATAGCTACATTTAGGAAAACGCTCGTGTCTGAGTTTCCATGGACCAACGATAAACTTTGGTGACTACGATTGTGGATTACATTGTTATTGTGCATTCTATGCGCATACTTTCTATCGCCTTTCACGAACCTTAATTTTTCATCTAGTTATAGTTGCACTTAGGAAACCGCTCGTGTTTTACTTTTCGTGGGCTATCGATCAACTTTGGTCACTACAATTGTGGATTGCACTGTAGTTGTACATTCTATATGTGTATTTTCTATCGCCATTCACGAACCTTACCTTTTTGTTGAGTTATAGCTGCATTTAGGGAACTGCTCGAGTTTGAGTTTTTATTAGCCATTGATCAACTTTGGTGACTAAGCTTGTGGATTACATTGTACTTTTAAATTCCAGACATGTATTTTCTATCACTTTTCCCGTATTTAGGAAACCACTCATGTTTGAGTTTTTGTGGACCATCAATCAATTTTAGTGACTATGATTGTGTATTGTACTGTAGTTGTTCATTTTGTACACATATTTTTTATTGCCTTTCACAAACCTTCTTTTTTTGTTGAGTTATAGCTGAATTTAGGAAAACACTCGAGTTTGAGTTTTCATGGGCCATTGTTCAACTTTGGTGACTACGACTGTCGATTACACTGTAGTTGTGCATTCTATACGTGTATTTTCTATCACCTTTTGCAAATCTTCATTTTACGTTGAGCTATAGCTACACTTAGGAAACCGTTCGTCTTTGAGTTCCCGTGGGCCATCGATCAACTATGGTGACTACAACTGTGGATTGCACTGTAGTTGTCAATTCACGAACATTCATATTTTGTTGAGTTATAGCCGCAGTTAGGAAACCGCTCATGTTTGAATTTTTATGGGCCATCGATTAACTTTGGTGACTACGATTATAGATTGTACTGTAGTTGTCAATTCTATAATTGTATTTTCTATCCTCCTTTAACGAACCTTCATTTTTCATTGAGTTATAGCCGCATTTAGGAAACTACTCGTGTTTGAGTTCTTGTGGGCCATCGATCAATTTTGGTGACACTATAGTGGATTGTAATGTAGTTGTGCATTTTGTACGCATATTTTTCATCGCCTTTCACGAACCTTCATTTTTTATTCAGTTATGACCGCATTTATGAAAACACTCGTGTTTGAGTTTTCTGGGCCATCGGTCCACTTTGGTGACTACAATTGTCGATTACACTTTTACTTGTGCATTCTATATGCGTATTTTCTATCGCCTTTCACGAACCTTTCACGAACCTTGATTTTTGGTTGAGTAATAGCCGCATTTACGAAAATACTCGTGTTTGAGTTTTTCGTGGGCCATTGATAAAATTTATTAACTAAAAAATCGGATTACAATGTAGGTGTGCATTTTATACACGTATTTTCTATCACCTTTCGCGAACCTTCATTTTTCATTGAGTTATAAATGCACTTAGGAAACCCTTCGTGTTTCAGTTTCGTGGGCCGTCGATCAACTTTGGTGACTACGATTGTGGATTGTATTGTAGTTGATCATTCTATAAACGTGTTTTCTATCGCTTTTAACAAACCTTCATTTTTGGCTGAGTTATGGCCACATTAAGGAAATCACTCGTGTTTGAGTTTTCGTGGGCCATCCATCAACTTTGGTGACTACAATTTTGGATTCGACCATAGTCATCCATGGATTCTATAGGTATTCTATAGGTGTACTTTCTATCGACTTTCGTGAACTTTCATTTTTTGTTGAGTTATAATTGCATTTAGAAAACCGCTTGTGTTTGAGTTTTCGTGGGCCATCAATCAACTTTGGTGATTACGATTGTGGATTGCACTATAGTTATTGCCTTTAGTAAACCTTCATTTTTTGTTGAGTTATAGCTGCATTTAGGAAACCACTCATGTTTGAGATTTTGTGGGCCATCGATCAACTTTGGTCACTACGATTGTGGATTACAATGGATTTATGCATTCGATACACATATTTTCTTTCGCCTTTCGCGAACCTTCATTTTTCGTTTAGTTATAGCTGCACTTATTAAACCACTCGTGTTTGAGTTTTTGTGGGCCTTCGATTGGATTTGTTGACTCCAATTATGGATTGCACTGTAGTTGTCCTTTATCTACGTGTATTTTCTATCACCCTTCGCAAACCTTCTTTTTTGTTTAATTATAGCCACTTTTTGGAAATCGCTCGAGTTTGAGTTTTTGTGGGCCATCGATCAACTTTGGTGACTACGTTTGTGGATTATACTGTAGTTGTGCATTCTATACATGTAATTTCTATCGCCTTTGTCGAACCTTTTTTCTCTTTTGAGTTGTAGGCACATTTAGGAAACCACTCATGTTTGAGTTTTTGTGGGCCATCAATCAACTTTGATGACTGCAATTGTGGATTGTACTATAGTTGTGCATTATGTACGCATATTTGTAATTTCCTTTCACGAATCTTGATTTTTTGTTGAGTTACAGCCACATTTAGGAAAACGCTCATGTTTGAGTTTTCATGGGTCAATGATCAACTTTGATGACTACGATTGTTAATTACGTTGTAGTTGTGCATTATGTACACATATTTTCTATTACCTTTCAGGAACCTTCATTTTTTGTCTTGTTATAGTTGCAATTAAGAAACCACTTATGTTTTAGTTTTCATTGGCCATCGATCAAACATTGGTGACTATGATTGTGGATTGCACTGTAGTTCTCCATTTTGTACACATTTTTTCTATTTCCTTTTGTGAATCTTTATTTTTTGTTGAGTTATAGCCACGTTTAAAAAACCACTCGAGTTTGAGTTTTTGTGGGCCATCGATCAACTTTGTTGAGGACGCTTGTGGAATACACTGTAGTTGTACATTTTATAGTTGTATTTTCACCTTTCATGAACTTTCATTTTTCTTTGAGTTATAGCCTCATTTAGGAACCATTCATGTTTAAGTTTTTGTGGGCCAATCGATCAAATTTCGTGAGTACGATTCTGGATTGTACTATAGTTGTGCATTATTTACGCATCTTTATAATCGCCTTTCACGAACCTTCATTTTCGGTTGAGTTATAGCCGCATCTAGGAAAACACTCATGTTTGAGTTTTCGTGGACCATTGATAAAATTTGGTAACCATGATTGTGAATTGCATTGCAGTTGTCTATTTTGTACATGTATTTTCTATCGACTATCACGAACCTTCATTTTTTGTTGAGTTCTAGCTGCATTTAGGAAACCGCTCAAGTTTGAGTTTTCTTGGGCCATCGATCAACTTTTGTGACTACGCTTGTGGATTACATTGTAGTTGATCATTCTATACATGTGTTTTCTATCGCCTTTAACAAATCTTCATTTTTTGCTAAGTTATGGCTTCATTTAGGAAATCGCTCGTGTTTGAGTTTTCGAGGGCCATCGATAAACTTTGATGACTACAATTGTGGATTGCACCGTAGTTGTCCATTCTATACATGTACTTTCTATCAACTTTTGTGAACCTTCAGTTTTTTTTTAGTTATATCCACATCTAGCAAACTGCTCATATTTCAGTTTTATAGGTACCATGTGCTCAAGAGACCCAAATCATCCAGTTTTTGAAAAAATAAGTTGTTCTTGAAATTCATAGATTTTTTTGAAAAGTAGAAGCAGTGGAGGTAAGAGAGGCAAATTTTTTGAATCTTTTAATGAAAAATATGAGAAATGGGTTTCATAGAGAATGTCATTTTGAGTAGACCCAGATCGTCTTCTTGTTGAAAAACTATCTTTTTCACATGTATGAACCCCTAAAAAATAGAATCTACCAAACAATTTTCTTTCGGAAAATTGAAATATATTTTTTATAGGTGCTTGTGTGCTAAAGTGACCCAGATTGTTCATTTTATGAATAAATAAGTTATTCTTCAAAAATATAGATTTTTTTGAAAAGTAGAAGCAGTAGAGTTACACAGAGGTAAATTTTTTGAATCTTTTTATAAACAACCTAAGATGAGTTTTGTACAGAATGTCATTCTAAATAGACCTAGATCATCCTTTTTTCGTAAAACTAATATTTCACCATCATGCAAAAACTTCTGAAAAGTAGAATCTACGGAACAATTTTTTTTGGGAAAATACAAAATATGGGTTTTATAGGTAAACTCGTGTGCTCAAGAGACTCAGATTGTCCGGTTTTTGAAAAAATAAGTTGTTCTTATTTTTTTTGAAAGTAGAAGCGGTGGAGGTAATAGAGGCAAATTTTTTGAGTCTTTTTATGAAAAATCTAAGAAATGGGTTTTGTAGAAAATGTCGTTCTGAATAGACCCAGATCATCCTTTTTTAAAAAAACTAATTTTTAACCAACATGCAAAAACCCCTCAAAAATAGAATCTACAAAACAATTTTTTTTGGGAAAATTAAAAAATGGGTTTTACACGTGCCAGTGTGCCAAACAAACCCAAATCGTCCAGTTTTTGAAAAAATTATTTGTTCTTCAAAAAGAAAGATTTTTTTGAAAAGTAAGTAGAGGTAACAGAGGCAAATTTTTTGAATCTTTTTATTAAAAATATGAGAAATGGGTTTTGTAGAGAATGTCGTTCTAAGAAAACATAGATCGGACTCTTTTAGAAAAACTAATTTTTCACCAAAATGCAAGAACCCCTCAAAAAGAGAATTCTACAAAACAACTTTTTTTGGGAAAATTAAAACTATTTGTTTTATAGGTGAACGTGTGCTAAAGAGACCCACATTGTCTGGTTTTTCAAAAAATTATTTGCTCTCCGAAAAGATAGATTTTTTGAAAAAGTAAGTAGAGGTAATAGAGGCAGATTTTCTAAATCTTTTTATGAAAAATATGAGCAATGGGTTTTGTAGAGAATGTCGATCCAACTAGAGCTAGATCGTCCTTTTTTTGAAAAAACAAAATTTTCACTCAACAAAAAAGAAGGTTCACAAAAGGCGAAAGGAAAAAATGCATACAAAATAGACAACTACAATGCAATCCTCAATCGTAGTTACCAAAGTTGATTAATGGCGCACGAAAACTCAAACATGAGTGGTTTCCTAAGTGTGGCTATAACTCAATGAAAAATGAAATTTCACGAAAGGCGATAGAAAATACGTTTATAGAATGCATAATTAGTATAATTCATTAAGTATTGTGTTGATCGATGTATTCATGAAACTAAAAACACAAGCTATTTAAATAAGATAATCCTCAATAATAGTAAGTTCATTGAAGGCAGATAGAAAATACGTGTAGATAAAGGACAACTATAGTACAATCCAATATCGTAGTCACCAAAGTTGATCAATGGCCCACGAAAACTCAAACATGAGTGGTTTGCTAAATGCAGCAATTAGAAAACTGGTCGTGTTTGAGTTTTCGTGGAACATCGATCAACTTTCATGACTACGATTGTGGATGTCACTATAGTTGTCCATTATGTCCGCGTATTTCTATCACCTTTTGCGAACCTTCATTTATTGTTGAGTTATAGCCGCATTTAGGAAACCAATCGAGTTTGAGTTTTTGTGGCCCATCGATCAACTTTGATGACTATGCTTGTGGATTACACTATGGTTACTTTTCTATAGCCATACATCTTTTCATTTGCGAGAATATCGAACAGGATTACATTGTAGTTGTGCATTCTATATGCCTATTTTCTATCCATTTTTCGTTGAGTTATAGCTGCACTTAGGATACTACTCGTGTTTCAGTTTTCATGGGCCATCGAACAAGTTTGGTGACTACAATTACGGATTGCACTATAATTGTCCATTATGTAAGCGTATTTTCTATCGCCTTTCGTGAACCTTAATTTTTTGTTGAGTTATAGCCGCATTTAGGAAACTGCTCAAGTTTGAGTTTTTGTGGCATATCGATCAACTTTCATGACTACGATTGTGGATTGTACTATAGTTGTGCATTATGTACGCATATTTTTAATAGCCTTTCAAAAACTTTCATTTTTTGTTCAGTAATAGCCGCATTTAGGAAAACGCTCGTGTTTGAGTTTTCGTGGGCCATCGATCAAATTTGGTGACTACGATAATGGATTACACTATAGTTTTGCATTCTATACTTGTATTTTCTATTGCCTTTCGTGAATTTTCATTTTTCGGTTAGTTATAGCCACATTTTGGATACCGCTCGTGTTTGAGTTTTCGTCGGCCATTAATAAACTATTTTGACTACGATTGTGGATTACACTGTAGTTGTGCATTCTATATGCATATTTTCTATCGTCTTTCATGAAGCTTCATTATTCGTTGAGTTATAGCTGCACTTAGGAAACCACTCGTGTTTGAGTTTTCATGGGCCATCGATGAACTATGGTGACTATGATTGTAGATTGCAGTGTAGTTTTCCATTCTCTACATGTATTTTCTAACAACTTTCAGGAACCTTCATTTTTTGATGAGTTATAGCCGCATTTAGGAAACCGGTCGACTTTGAGTTTTCGTGGGCCATCGATCAACTTTGGTGACTATGCTTGTGGATGAAATTGTAGTTGTGCAATCTATACGTGTTTTTTTTATCACCTTTCATGAACCTTATATTTTTGTTGAATTATATAGGCTAGTCACATATAGGAAACCGCTCATGTTTAAGTTTTCATGGGCCATCGATCAACTTTGGTGACTACAATTTTGGATTGCACTATAGTTTTGCATTTTGTATGCATATTTTCTATTGTCTTTCATGAACCTTCATTTTTTGTTGAGTTATACCCGCATTTAGGAAACAAATCATGTTTTAGATTTTTTGGGCCATAGATCAACTTTGGTTACTACACTCATGGATTACACTGTAGTTTTGCATTCTATATGAGTATTTTCTATCGCCTTTCTCAAACCTTCATTTTTTGGTGTCTTATAGCCACATTTAGGAAACCACTCATGTTTGAGTTTTTGTGGGCCATCGATGAACTTTGTAAATTACGATTGTGGATTGTACTCTAGTTGTGCATTTTGTATGAATATTTTTAATCGCCTTTCATGAAACTTCATTTTGTTTTGAGTTATAGTTGCATTTAGGAAAATGCTCGTGTTTGATTTTTCCTAGGCCATCGATCAAATTTGGTGACTACGATTGTGGATTACACTGTAGTTGTGTATTCTATAAACGTATTCTCTATCGCTTTTTGCGAACTTTCATTTTTTGTTGAGTTATAGCTGCACTTAGGAAACCGCTCGTGTTTGAGTTTTCGTGGGCCATCAATCAATTTTGGTGACTATGTTTGTGGATTGCACTGTAGTTTTCCATTCTCTACGCGTATTTTCTATCGCCTTTCGTGAACTTTCATTTTTTATTCCGCTATAGCCACATTTAGGAAATTGCTCATTTTTGAGTTTTCCTGGGCCATCAATAAACTTTGGTGGCTACTATTGTAGATTACACTGTAGTTGTGCATTCTATACATATATTTCTCATCACCTTTCATGAACCTGCATTTTTTGTTGAGTTATAGCCGCATTTAGGGATCCGATTGAGTTTGAGTTTTCATGGGCCATCGATCAACTTATGTGACTACAATTGTGGATTACATTGCACTTTTGCATTCTATATGCGTATTTTCTGTCATGTTTTGTTAACCTTCATTTTTTGATGCATTATAGGTCCATTTAGGAAACTGTTCAAGCTTGTGTTTTCATGGGTCATTGATCAACTTTACAAACTATGCTTATGAATTACACTGTAGTGCATTCGATATGCATATTTTCTATCACCTTTGGAAAACCTTTTTTTTTCGTTGAGATATAGATGGACTTAGGAAACTGCTCATGTTTAAGTTTTTGGTGGCCATGAATTAACTTTGGTGACTATGATTCTGGATTGCACTATAGTTGTGTATTATGTATGCATATTTTTAATCAACTTTCACAAACCCTTATATTTTGTTGTGTTATAGTCGCATTTAGGAAAACTCTCGTGTTTGAGTTTTCTTGAGTCATTGATCAACTTTGGTGACTACAATTGTAGACTACATTGTAGTTGTGCATTCTATACGCACAACTATAGTACAATCCATAATCGTAGTCACCAAAGTTGATTGATAACTCAATAAAATTGAAACACAAGTGGTTTCCTAAATGCAGCTATGACTCAACAAAAAATGAAGGTTCATTAAAGGTAATAGAAAATACGTGTACAAAATGGTGAACTACAATACAATCCACAATCGTAGTCACCAAAGTTGGTCGATGGCCCACGAAAACTAAAACTTCAGCGGTTTCCTAAACGCAGCTATAACTCAATATCGACAAATATACTGCAATCCACAATCATAGTCACCAAATTTTATCGATGGCCCACAAAAATTCAAGCACGAGCAGTATCCTAAGTGCGGCTCTAACTCAACGAAAAAAGAAAGTTTACGAAAGGCGATAGAAAATATGCGTATAGAATGCACAAATACAGTGTAATCCATAATCATAGTCACCAAAGTTGATCGATAGCCCACGAAAACTCAAACACGAGCGTTTTCCTAAATGCGCCTATGACTCAACAAGAAATGGAGGTCCACAAAAGAAAATAGAAAATACATGTATAGAATGTACAACTAAAGTGTAATCCACACATCTAGTCACCAAAGTTGATTGGTGGCCAATGAAAAGTCAAACTCGAGCGGTTTCTTAAATGCAGCTGTAACTTAAAAAAAAATGAAGGCTCACAAAAGGTGAGCAAATACACGTAGAGAATGTACTACTATAGTCCCATCCACAATCATAGTCACCAAACTTCATCGATCGCCCACGAAAACTCAAACATGAGTGGTTTGCTAAATGCAGCTATATCTCAACGAAAAATAAAGTTTTACGAAAGGTGATAGAAAATATGCGGATAGAATGCACAACATCACTGTAATTCACAATCGTAGTGACAAAAGTCGACTGATGGCCCACGAGAAGTCAAACACGAGCATTTTCCTAAATGCGGCTATAACACAGCAAAAAATGAAGGTTCATGAAAGGTGATTAACAATATGTGTTAAAGATGTACAACTACAGTACAATCCACAATCGTAGTCACGGAGTTGAATGATGGCCCACGAAAACACAAACATGAGTCGTTTCCTAAATGATGCTATAACTCAACAAAAAATGAATGCTCATGAAAGGCAATAGAAACTACATGTATAGAATCCACAATTATAGTGTAATGCACAGGTGTAGTCACCAAAGTTTATCGATGGCCCAAGAATACTCAAACATGAGTGGTTTCCTAAATATGGCTATAACTCAACAAAAAAATGAAGGTTCGCAAAAGTTGATAGAAAATATAGCGTAGAAGGCACAACTATAGTATAATACACAATCATAGTTAGCAAAGTTGAACGATGGCCGACGAAAACTAAAACACAAGCGTTTTCCTAAATGCAGCTAACTCAACAAGAAACAAAGGTTCGAGAAAGGCGATAGAAAATTAGTGTTCATAAATTCTCAACTATAGTCCAATCCATAATCATAGTCACCAAAGTTGATCGATGGTCCACGAAAACTCAAACATGAGCAATTTCCTCAATGCGGCTATAACTCAACAAGAAATGAAGGTTCAACAAAGGCGATAGAAAATACACGTATAGAATGCACAACTATAGTGTAATCCACAAGCGTAGTCACCAAAGTTGATCGATGACCCACAAAAACTCAAACACAAGAGGGTTTCTGCAATGCGGCTATAACTAAAAAAAAATGAAGATTCGTGAAAGGCAATAGAAAATTAGCATTCATAATGTAGAACTATAGTGCAATCCACAATTGTAGTCACCAAAGTTGATTGATGGCCCACCAAAACTCAAACATGAGCGGTTTCCTAAATGAGGCTATAACTCAAAACCAAATATTGGTTTGTGAAAGGAAATTAAAAATATGGGTACAGAATGCTCAACTACAATACAATCCACAATCATAGTCAGCAAACTTGATTGATAGCCCACAAAAACTCAAACATGAGAATTTTCCTAAATGCGGCTATAACTAAAAAAAAAATGAAGGTTCGTTAAAGGTGATTAAATATGTGTATAGAATGAACAACTATAGTACAATCCACAATCATAGTCACCAAAATTGATTGATGGGCCATGAAAACTCAAATACGAGTGGTTTCCTAAATGTGGCTATAATTCAACAAAAAATGTTGTTTATCAAAATTCGATAGAAAATATGCGTACATAATAGAGAACCATAGTGAAATCCACAATTACAGTGTAACCCACAATCGTAGTCACCGAAGTTGATTGATGGCCCTTGAAAACTCAAACATGAGTGTTTTCCTATATGCGGCTATAACTATAAAAGAATGAAGGTTCGTGAAAGGTGACTATAAATATGTGTACAAAATGCACAACTATACCACAATCCACGATCATAGTCACCAAAGTTGATTGATGACCCACAAACACTCAAACATGAGCGATTTCCTAAATGCGGTTATAGCTCAACAAAAAATGAAGGTTCATGAAAGGCGAAAGAAAATACTTGTATAGAATGCACAATTACAATGTAATCCACAATGTAGTCACCCAAGCTGATCGATATCCAACAAAAACTTAAACATAACCGGTATCCTAAATGAGGCTATAACACAACAAAAGTAAAAATTTGTGGATTGCGATAGAAAATACGCATATAGAATGCACAAATACGGTGTAATCCACAAGCGTATTCACCAACGTTGATCGATCCCCCATGAAAATTGAAACTCAAGCAGTTTCCTAAATGCAGCTATAACTCAACAAAAAACTAAGGTTCACGAAAAGTAATAGAAAATATACATAGACAATGTACAACTATAGTGCAATCCACAATCGTAGTCACCAATGTTTATCGATGGCCAATGAAAACTCAAACACGAGCGGTTTCCTAAGCACAGCTATAACTCAACAAAAAATGAAGGTTTGCAAAAACTGAAATACAGTGTAATCCACAAGCGTATTCACCAAAACTGAAATACGTTGATCGATACCCCATGAAAACTAAAACTCAAGCAGTTTCCTAAATGCAGCTATAACTCAACAAAAAATGAAGGTTTGAGAAAGGCGATAGAAATACGTGTATAGAATGCACAACTACAGTGTAATCCAAATGCATAGTCAATAAAGTTGATTGATTGCCCACGAAACTCAAACACGAGCGTTTTCCTAAATGCGGGTATAACTAACAAAAACTGAAGGTTCGTGAAATACAATGAAAATGATGCTTACATAATGCGTAACTATAGTACAATCCACAATCGTAGTCACCAAAGTTGGTCGATGGTCCACAAAAACTTGAACTTGAGCTGTTTCCTAATTGAAACTATAACTCAACAAAAAATGAAGGTTTGTGAAAGGCAATAGAAAATACGCGTATAGAATACACAACTAAAATGTAATCTATAAGCGTCGTTGCAAAGTTGATTGATGGCCCTTGAAAACTCAAACTCAAGTGGTCTCCTAAATTCGACTATAACTGATTAAAAAATCAAGGTTCATGAAAGCCGATAGAAAATACGTGTACAAAATGGACAACATAGTGCAATACAAATCGTAGTCACTAAAGTTAATAGAAGGCCCACGAAAACTCAAACATGAGCGGTTTCCAAAGTGCAGCTATAGCTCAAAGAAAAAATGAAGGTTCACAAAAGGCGATACAAAATAAGCTTATAGAATAGCGTAGTCCAACTATAGTGTAATCCGCAAGTGTAGTCACCAACTACATTGTAATCTAGAACCGCAGTCACCAACGTTGATCGATGGTCCACAAAAACGTAAACACGATAGTACAGAATAACTGTAGTACCATCCACAATCATAGTCACCAAAGTTGATTGATGGCCCACAAAAACTCAAACATGAGTGGTTTCCTAAATGCGGCTATAACTCGAGAAAAAAGGAAGGTTTGCGAAATACGTGTATAGAATGCACAAATACAGTGTAATCCATAATCGTAGTCACCAAAGTTGAACGATGGCCCACAAAAATTCAAACACGAGTGATTTCCTAAATGTGGCTATAACTCAACAAAAAATAAAGTTTAGAGAAAGGCGATATAAAATACGCGTATTGAATGCACAAGTACAGTGTAATCCATAAGCGTAGTCACCAAAGTTGATCGATGGCCCACGAAAACTCAAACTCGAGCAGTTTCCTAAATGCGGCTATAACTCAACAAAAAGGAAGGTTCGCAAAAGGTGATACAAAATACGTGTATAGAATGCACAACTATAGTGTAATCCATAATCATAGTCACCAAAGTTGATCGATGCCCTAGAAAAACTCAAACTCGAGTGGTTTCCTAAATGCGGCTATAACTCAACAAAACATGAAGGTTCGCTAACGGCAATAGAAAATACATGTATAGAATGGACAACTACAGTGCAATCCACAATCGTAGTCACCAAATTAGATCTTTGGCCCACAAAAATTGAAACACGAGTGGCTTCCTAAATGCAGTTATAAATCAACAAAAAATGAAAGTTCACGAAAGGTGATAGAAAATACTTATATAGAATGCACAACTACAGTATAATTGAGATATAGTCGCATTTAGGAAATTGCTAATGTTTGAGTTTTTGTGGGTCATCGATCAACTTTGGTGACTACGATTGTGGATTGTACTATAGTTGTGCATTTTGTATGCATATTTTTAATTGCCTTTGACGAACCTTCATTTTTTGTTGAGTTATAGCCGCATTTAGGGAAGCACTCGTGTTTGAGTTTTCGTGGGCCATCAATGAACCTTGGAGACTATGATTGTGGATTGTACTGTAGTTGTGCATTCTATATGCATATTTTTAATCGCCTTTCACGAACCTTCATTTTTTGTTGAGTTATAGCCGCATTTAGGAAAACACTCATCTTTGAGTTTTCGAGGGTTGTCGTTCAACTTTAGTGACTACGATTGTGGATTGCACTGTACTTGTCCATTTTATACATGTATTCTCTATCGTGTTTCACGAACCTTCATTTTTTGTTGAATTATAGCCGCATGTACGAAACTGCTCGTGTTTGAGATTTTGTGGGCCATTAGTCAATTTTGGTGACTATGATTAAGGATTACACCATATTTCTGCATTCTATGCACACATTTTTCTTTTGCGAACATTCATTTGTTGTACAATCTGGGTCTATTCAGAACGAAATTCTCTACAAAACCCATTTGCCATTTTTTTCATAAAAGGACTCAAACAATTTGCCTCTGTTACCTCTACTGCTTCTACCTCTCAAAAATTTCTATCTTTTTCAAGAACTTATTTTTTTTTAAAATGGATGATTTATGTGTTTTTAGCTATTGAGGAGCTATAAAAACCATATTTTCAATTTTTACAAAAAAAATTGTTTCATAGATTCTATTTTTGAGGGGTTCTTGCATGTTGGTGAAAAATTAGTTTTAAAAAAAAAAAGGCGATCTGTGTCTATTTAGAATGACATTCTCTACAAATCAAATTTCTTAGATTTTTCATAAAAAAATTCAAAAATTTCCCTCTTTTACCTCTATTGCTTCTACTTTTCAAAAAAATATATGTTTTTCAAGAATTACTTATTTTTTCAGAAAATAGACGATCTGAATCTCTTTAGCACACTAGCACCTATTAAACCCATATTTTTTATTTTCCAAAACTTTTTTTTTGCAGATTCTATTTTTTTAGGGGTTCTTTCATGTTGGTGAAAAATTAGTTTTTCAAAATAAGGACGAGATTGGTCTACTCAAAACAACACTCTCTACAAAACCCATTTCTCAGATTTTTCGTAAAAATATTCAAAAAATTTGGCTTTGTTACCTCTACTACTTCTAGTATTCAAAAAAAAATATTTGAATAACTTATTTTTTCAGAAAACGGACGATCTGGGTCTTGTTAGCACACGGCCACCTATAAAAACCATATTTCAATTTTCCCAAAAAAAAATTGTTTCATAGATTCTATTTTTGAGGGGGTTCTTGCATGTTGTTGAAAAATTAGTTTTTTGAAAAAAAGAAGATTTGGGTTTACTCGAAATGACATTCTCTAGAAAATGCATTTCTCATATTTTCATTAAAAGATTAAAATTTTTTGCCTCTATTACCTCCATTGCATGTACTTTTCAAAAAAATCTATCTTTTTCAAAAACCGGACAATCTGGGTTTCTTGAGCACACAAGTACCTATCAGAACCCATAAATTTTATTTTCCCCAAAAAAATTGTTTCATAGATTCTATTTTTGAGAGGGGTTCTTGCATGTTGTTGAAAAATTAGTTTTTCGAAAAAAAGACGATTTGGGTCTATTCGAAATGACATTCTCTAGAAAACGTATTTCTCATATTTTTCATTAAAAGATTCAAAAAAATTGCCTTTATTACCTCCACTGCATGTACTTTTTCAAAAACCAGACAATCTGGGTCTCTTGAGCACACAAGTACCTATCAAAACCCATATTTTTTATTTTCGCAAAAAAAATTGTTTCGTAGATTCTATTTTTGAGGGGTTCTTGCATGTTGGGAAAATATTAGTTTTACAAAAAAAGGATGATCTGGGTCTACTCAGAATGACATTCTCTGCAAAACCCATTTATCCCACTTTTCATAAAAAGATTCAAAAAATTTGCCTTTATTACCTCTACTACTACTTTTCAAAAAAATCTATATTTTTCAAAAATTTGGTTTTTTAAAAAATGGACGATTTGGGTCTCTTTAGCACATGAACACATATAAAACCCATATATTCTATTTTTGAGGGGCTCTTGCTTGTTGGTGAAATATCAGTTTTTTGAAAAAAGGACAATATGGGTGTACTTAGAATGGCATTCTACAGAACCCATTTATCCCATTTTTCATAAAAAGATTCAAAAAGTTTTCCTCTGTTACATCTATTGCTTCTACTTTTCAAAAAAAAAAATCTTTTCCAAGAAGAAGTTATTTTTTCAAAAACTAGATGATCTCGGTCTCCACAAACACCTTTAAAACCCATATTTTTTATTTTCCAAAAAAAATAGTTTCGTAGATTCTATTTTTGACAAAACCCATTTCTCATAATTTTCATAAAAACATTCAAAAAATTTGTCTCTATTATCTCTACTGCTTTTGCTTTTCATAAAAAAATTGTCTCTGTTTTTGTTTAGTTATAGCCACATTTAGCAAACCGCTCGAGTTTGAGTTTTTCATGGGCCATCGATCAACTTTGGTGACAACGCTTCTGAATTACATTGTAGTTGAGCATTCTATACATGTATTTTCTATCGCCTTTCGTGAACCTTCATTTTTTGTTGAGTTATTGTGGCATTTAGGAAACCGCTCATGTTTGAGTTTTGGTGCTCCATCGATAAACTTTGGTTGCTATGATTATGGATTGTACTATAGTTGTGCATTTTGTACGCATTTTTTTTATCGCCTTTCACGAACCTTCTTTTTTTGCTGAGTTATAGTTGTATTTAGGAAACCACTCGTGTTTGAGGTTTTGTGGGCTATCGATCAACTTTGGTGACTACGCTTTTGGATTACACTGTAGTTGTACATTCTATATGCATATTTACTATCACATTTCTTGAACGTTCATTTTTGTTGAGTTATGGCCGCATTTAGGAAACTACTCATGTTTGAGTTTTTTTGGGCCATCGATCAACTTTGGTGACTACTATTGTGGATTACACTGTAGTTGTGCATTCTATACACATATTTTCTAAAAGGGACAATATGGGTCTACTTAGAATGACATTCTCTACAAAACCCATTTATCCCATTTTTCATAAAAAGATTCAAAATATTTGTGTTTGTTTTGTGAAACAAAGACAATCTAGGTCTACTTAGAATGAAATTCTCTAAAAAATTCATGTCTCATATTTTTCATAAAAAAATTCAAAAAAAATTGTCTCTATTACCCTACTGATTCTACTTTTCAAAAAAATCTAAATTTTTCAAGAACAACTTTTAAAAAAAAAAAACGGACAATCTGGGTCTGTTTAGCTCTCAAGCACCTATAAAACCCATATTTTCGATTTTCCAAAAAAAAATTCTTTTGTACATTCTATTTTTGAGGGGTTCTTGCATGTTGGTGAAAAATTAGTTTTTATAAATAAGGACGATTTAAGTCCACTCAGAACGACATTCTATACAAAACCCAATTCTCAAATTTTTCATAAAAAGATTCAGAAAATGTCTCTATCTACTACTTCTACTTTTCAAAAAAAATCTATCTTTTTCAAGAAAAACTTATTTTTTCAAAACACAGAGAGCCCGGGTCTCTTTCTCTTGAGCACCTACAAAACCCATATTTTTTATTTTCCCAAAAAAAAATTTTTTGTAGATTCTATTTTGAGAGGTTTTTATATTCCCAGAAAAAATTGTTTTGTCGATTCTATTTTTGAGTGGTTCTTGCATGTTGGTGAAATATTAGTTTTCGAAAAAAAGGACGACCTGGGTGTAATCCGAATTATATTCTCTACAAAATCTATTTATCCCATTTTTCATAAAAATATTTTTAAAAAATGCCTATCTTAGCTCTACCGCATCAACTTTTCAAAAAAATCTATCTTTTTCAAGAATAACTTTTTTTTTTTTAAAACAGACAATTTGGATCCCTTTAGCACACAAGCACCTATAAAACCATATTTCAATTTTACCAAAAACAATTGTTTTGTAGATTCAATTTTTGAGGGGTTCTTGCATGTTGTTGAAAAATTAGTTATTCAAAAAGATGACGATCTGGTTCTACTCAAAATGACATTATCTACAAAACTGATTTCTCAGATTTTTCACTAAAAGATTTAAAACATATGCCTCTGTTACCTCCACTGCTTCTACTTTTGTAAAAAATCTATGTTTTTTCAAAAACCGGACGATTTGGGTCTCTTGAGGACAAGATTAACTATAAAACTCATATTTTTTATTTTCCCAAAAAAAATTGTTTCATAGATTATATTTTGAGGGGTTCTTGCACGTTGGTGAAATATTAGTTTTTTTAAAAATCAAACTCGAGCGGTATCCTAAATTCGGCCATATCTAGACTAAAACTGAAGGTTCGAGAAAGGTGATAGAGAATACGAGTATAGAATGCAGAACTATAGTGTAATCCACAATCCTAGTCACCGAAGTTCAACGATGGCCTAGGAAAACTCAATCATGAGCATTTTCTTAAATGTGGCTTTAACTCAACAAAAAATGAAGGTTCATGAAAAGCAATTAAAAATATGTGTACAAAATGCACTACTACACTACAATCCAATATCATAGTCACCAAAGTTGATCAATGGCCCACAAAAACTCAAACATGATCGGTTTCTAAAATGTGGCTATAATTCAACAAAAAATGAAGCTTTGCAAAAGGTGATAGAAAATACGTGTATGGAATGCACAACTACAATGTAATCAACATGCATAGTCACCAAAGTTCATCGATTGTCCATGAAAACTCAAAATTGAGATGTTTCTTGAATGTGGCTATAACTCAACGAAAAATGAAGGTTCATGAAACATGATAAAAAATACACTTACAGATTGAACAACTATAGTCCAATTCACATTCATAGTCAACAAAGTTGTTTGATGGCCCACGAAAACTCAAACACGAGCGGTTTCCTAAGTACGGCTATAACTAAAAAAAATGAAGATTGTGAAAGGTGACTAAAAGTATGCCTACAGAATGCACAACTACAGTACAATCCACAATCATAGTGACCAAAGTTGATTGATGGCTAAGAAAAACTCAAACTCAAAGGCGATATAAAATACATGTATAGAATGCATAAATACAGTATAATCCACAATCGTAGTCAAGGCCCACGAAAACTCAAACACGAGCGTTTTACTAAATGTGGCTATAAATAAACAAAAATTGAAGTTTCATGAAAGGAAATTAAAAGTATGCGTAAATAATGCACAACTACAATATAGTCCACAATCGTAGTGACCAAAGTTTATTGATGGCCCAGGAAAATTGAAACACGAGCGGTCTCCAAAATGCAGCTTTAACAGAACAAAAAAAGAAAGTTCGCAAAAGGCAGTAGAAAATACGCATATATAATACACAATTACAATCTAATTCACAAGCATAATCACCAAAGTTGATCGATGGCCCACAAAAATTCAAAATCAAGTGGTTTCCTAAATGCATCTATACACAAAAAAAACTAAGGGTTCGCAAAAGGCGATAAAAATACGCGTATAGAATTCACAACTATAGTGTAATCCACAATTGTAGTTACCAAAGCTGATCGATGGCCCACAAACACTCAAACACGAGCATAACTCAACGAAAAAATAAACGTTCGAGAAAGGTGATAGAGAGCACATGTATAGAATGAACAACTACAGTGTAATCCACAATCGTAGTTATCAAAGTTCATCAATGGGCCTTGAAAACTCAAACATGAGCATTTTCACAAATGTGGCTATAACTCAACAAAAACTGAAGTTTCGTGAATGGCAATTAAAAATATTTGTACAAAATGCACAACTTATCTACAATCCACAATTGTACTCAGCAAAGTTGATCGATAGCCCAAAAGAATTCAAACATGAGCAATTTCCAAAATGCGGCTATAACTCAACATAAAAAGAAGGTTCACAAAATAAGATAGAAGATGCACATAAAGAATGCACAACTATAGTGTAATTGACAATCATAGTGACCAAAGTTGATCGATGGCCCACGAAAACGCAAACTCAACAAAAAATGAATGTTCGCAAAAGGTGATAGAAAATACAAGTACATCATAGACAACTACAGTGCAATCCACAATCGTAGTCACCAAAATTGATTGATGGCCCATGAAAACTCAAACACGAGGGTTTTCCTAAATGCGGCTATAACTCAACAAAAAGTGAAGGTTCACGAAAGGCGATTAAAAATATGCGTACATAATGCACAACTACAGTACAATCCATAATTTTAGTCACCAAACTTGATCGATGGCCCACAAAAACTCAAACATAAGCCGTTTTCTAAATACAGCTATAACTTAATGAAAAATGAAGGTTCGCGAAAGGCAATAGAAAATACACGTATAGAATGCACAACTATAGTGTAAACCACAGCGTAGTATCTAAAATTGATGATGGCCCACGAAAACTCAAACTCGATCAGTTTCCCAAATGCGGCTATAACTCAACAAAAAATAAAGGTTCACGAAAGGTGATAAGAAATATGTGTATAGAATGCACAACTACAGTGTAATCTACAATAGTAGTCACCAAAGTTGATTGATGGCCCAGGAAACCTCAAGCATGAGTGGTTTCCTAAATGTGGCTATGGTTGAACAATTTCATTCATGAAAGCCAATAGAAAATATGCGTACATAATGGACAACTACATTGCAATCCACAATCGTAGTCACAAAAGTTGATCAATGGCCCACAAAGACTTAAACACGAGCGGTTTCCTAAATGTAGCTATAACTCAATAAAAAATGAATGTTCGTGAAAGGCGATAGAAAACACGTGTATAGAAGAATGCACAACTACAATGTAATCTACAAGCATACTCACCAAAGTTGATCGATGGCCCACAAAAATTCAAACTCGTGTGGTTTCCTAAATGAGGTTATAACTCAACAAAAAATCAATGTTCGTGAAAGGTGATAAAAAATACACGTAGAGAATGGACAACTAGAGTGCAATCCATAATCATAGTCACCAAAGTCGATCGATGGCCCACAAAAACTCAAACAAGAGCGGTTTCCTAAGTCCGGCTATAACTCAACAAAAAATGAAGGTTGACGAAAGCAGATAGAAAATACGCATATAGAATGGACAACTAAAGTGTAATCGACAAGCGTAGTAACCAAAGTTGATTGATGGCCTATGAAAACTCAAACACGAGCGGTTTCTTATATGCGGCTATAAATCAAGAAAAAATAAAGGTTCACAAAAGGCAATAGAAAATACATGTACAAAATGGACAACTACAGTACAATCCACAATCGTAGTCACCAAAGTTGATCGATGGCCTACAAAATCTCAAAAAAAATTATCTTTTTGAAAAACAAATGATTTTTTCAAAAACCAGACAATCTGTGTCTCACGGGCACCTATAAAACCCATATTTTTTATTTTTCCCCAAAAATATTGTTTTGTAGATTCTATTTTTGAGGGATTCTTGCATGGTGGTGAAAAATTAGTTTTTTGAAAAAATGACAATCTGGGTCTATTCAGAATGACATTCTCTTTAAAATCCATTTATTATATTTTTCATAAAAAGATTCAAAAAAATTTGGCTCTGTCACTACCTCCATTGCTTCTACTTTTTTAAAAACTCTATCCTTTCCAAAAACTTGTTTAAAAAAATGGACGATTTGGGTGTTTTGGCTGTCGAGCACCAACAAAACCCATATTTTCGATTTTCCCAAAAAAAATTGTTTCGTAGATTCTATTTTTGAGGGGTTCTTGCATGTTGGTGAAAAATTAGTTTTTCGAAAAAAAGGATGATCTAGGTCTATTCAAAACGACATTCTCTACAAAACCCATTTCTCAAAATTTTCATAAAAAAATTCAAAAAATTTGCTTCTGTTACCACCACTGCTTCTATTTTAAAAAAAAAACTATCTTTTTCAAAAATAATTTATTTTTTCAAAAACTGGACAATTTAGGTCTCTTAAGCACCAGTACCTATAAAACCCTTATTTTTTATTTTCCCAAAAAAAATTCTTTCGTAGATTAGATTTTTGAGTGATTTTTGCATGTTGGTGAAATATTAGTTTTTAGAAAAAAGGACGATCTGAGTCTACTTAGAATGACATTCTCTACACAACTCATTTATCTCATTTTTCATAAAAAGATTCAAAAAAATTGCATCTGTTACCTCTATTGCTTCTACTTTTCAAAAAAATCTATCTTTTTCAAGAAGAAGTTATTTTTTTCAAAAAACATACGATATGGGTTTCTTTAACACATGAACACCTATAAAATGCATATATTCAATTTTCCAAAAAAATTGTTTCGTAGATTCTATTTTTGAGTGGTTCTTGCATGTTGGTGAAAAATTAGTTTTTAGAAATAAGGACGATCTGGGTCTTCTCAGAACGACATTCTCTAAAAAATTCATTTACCAAATATTTCATAAAAAGATTTAAAAAATTTGCCTCTGTTACTGATGATGCTTCTACTTTTCAAAAAAAACTATCTTTTTTAAGAACTTATTTTTTAAAAAATAGACGATTTGATTTTCTTTAGCACGCAAGAACCTATAAAATCCATATTTTCGATTTCCCCAAAAAAGAAAAATTCGTAGGTTCTATTTTTGAGGGGTTCTTTCATCTTGGTGAAATATTAATTTTTCAGAAAAAAAATGATTTGGGTCTACTAAGAATGACTTCTCTACAAAATTCATTTTTTAGGTTGTTCATAAAAAGATTCAAAAAATTTACCTCTGTGTAACTCTACTACTTCTACTTTTCAAAAAAATCTATCTTTTTCAAGAATAACCTATTTTTTCAAAAAACGGACAATCTAGGTTGCTTAAGCACATGAGCACCTATAAAAACTATATTTCGATTTTCTCAAAAAAAATTGTTTGGTAGATTCTATTTTTCAGGAGTTCATGCATGTTGTTGAAAAATTAGTTTTTCAAAAAGAATACGATCTGAGTCTACTTAGAACAACATTCTCTATAAAACCCATTTCTCAGATTTTTCAATAAAAGATTCAAAAAATTTGCCTCTGTTACCTCCATTGCTTCTACTTTTCAAAAAAATCTTATCTTTTTCAAGAACAACATATTTTTTCAAAAAATGGACGATCTAGGTCTCTTGAGCACATGAGTACCTATAAAACCCATATTTTTGATTTCCCAAAAAAAAATTGTTTCGTACATTCTATTTTTGAGGGGTTCTTGCATGTTGGTGAAATATTAGTTTTTGAAAAAAGGACAATATGGGTCTACTCAGAATGACATTCTCTACAAAACCTTTATATTTAATCGCCTTTCACGATCAACTTTGGTGACTACAATTGTGGATTGTAAAATAGCTATGCATTTTGTATGCATATTTTTAATCGCCTTTTCACGAATCTTCATTTTTTGTTGAGTTTATAGCCACATTTTGGAAAATGTTCGTGTTTGAGTTAGTGTGGGCCATTGATAAACTTTGGTTACTACGATTGTGGATTACACTGTAGTTGTGCATTTTCAACACGTATTTTCTATAGCGTTTCACGAACCTTCATTTTTTGTTGAGTTGTAGCCACATTTAAGAAACTGCTCATGCTTGAGTCTTTGTGAGCCATCGATCAACTGTGGTGACTACAATTGTGGATTGCACTATAGTTGTCCATTTTGTATGCGTGAAATTGCTCAACTTTGAATTTTTGTGGGCCATTGATCAACTTTGGTGACTACGCTTGTGGATTACACTGTAGTTGGGAATTCTATACGCGTCTTTTGTATTGCCTTTCGAAAACTGCTCGTTTTCTAAAGAGACATGGATCGTTTATTTTTTCGGAGAATAAAGGTTTTTTTTAAAAGTAGAGTGCCCCAAGAATTTGGGTTTTATAGGAACTCATGTCCTAAACAGACCCAGATTGTCTGATTTTTGAAAAAATAAGTTGTTCTTAAAAAAATACATTTTTTTAAAATGTAGAAGCAGTCGAGGTAACAAAGGAAAATTATTTGAATCTTTTAATTAAAAATATGAGAAAATGGGTTTTGTAGAGAATGTCATTTTGAATAGACACAAAGCATCCTCTTGTGCTAAAGGGACCCAAATTGTCTGTTTTATGAAAAATAAGTTATTCTTGAAAAAGATAGATTTTGTTTGAAAAGTAGTAGTAGAGGTAATAGAGGTAAATTTTTTATTTTTTTTAATGAAAAACCTATGAAATGGGTTTTCTAGAGAATGTTGAGTAGACATAGATCGTCCCTTTTTTGAAAAACCATTTTTTCACCAACATGCAAGAACCACTTATAGGTGGAGCGATAGCTAAAGAGACCCAAATCGTTCATTTTTTTAATAAAAAGTTGTTCTTGAAAATATAGATATTTTTGAAAAGTAAAAGCAGTAGAGTATTAGAGGAAATTTTTTTTAATCTTTTTATGAAAAATATGAGAAATGGGTTTTGTTGAGAATGTCGTCATGAAAGTTACGAAAGTTGAATTATTTTATAGGTACAATCCACAATCGTAGTCACGAAAGTCGAACGATGGCCCACAAAAACACAAACATGAGTCGTTTCCTAAATGCGGCTATAATTCAACAAAAAATGAACGTTTATCAAAGGCGATAAAAACTACGCGTATAGAATGCACAACTACAGTGTAATCCACAGGTGTAGTCACCAAAGTTGATTGATGGCCCATGAATACTCAAACATGAGTGTTTTCCTAAATGCAGCTATAACTCAACAAAAAATGAAGGTTCGTGAAAGGCGATTAAAAATATTCATAAAAAATGCACAACTACAGTACAATCCACAATTATTGTCACCAAAGTTGATCAACAGCCCATAAAAACACAAACATGAATGGTTTCCTAAATGCGGCTATAACTAACAAAAATGAAGGTTCGTCAAAGGCAATTAAAAATATTTGTAAAAAATGCACAACTACAGTACAATCCACAATTATTGTCACCAAAGTTGATCAACGGCCCATAAAAACACAAACATGAATGGTTTCCTAAATGCGGCTATAACTCAACAAAAACACAAACATAAGCGGTTTCGTAAATGTGGCTATAACTCAACAAAAAATGAAGGCTCGTGAAAGGAAAGAAAATACATGTAGAGAATGGACAACTATAGTGCCATCCACAATCATACTCACCAAACTTGATCGATGGCCCACGAAAGCTCAAACATGAGTGGTTTCCTAAGTGCAGCTATAACTCAATGAAAAATCAAGTTTTGTGAAAGGCGATAGAAAATACGCGTATAGAATGCACAACTTCAGTGTAATTCATAATTGTAGTGACAAAAGTTGATTGACGACCCGCGAGCACTTTTTTGCATGTGGCTATAACTCAAAAAAAAATGAAGGTTCATGAAAGGCGATCAAAAATATGCGTACAAAATGCACAACTACAGTACAATCAACAATCGCAGTCACCAAAGTTGAACAATGGCCCACAAAAACTAAAAAATGAGTTGTTTCCTAAATGCAGCTATAACTCCACAAAAAATGAACTTCCGTGAAAGGCGATAGAAACTACACGTATAGAATGCACAACTACAATGTAATCCAAAAGCATAGTCACCAAAGTTGATCGATAGCCCATGAATACTCAAACACGAGCGTTTTCCTAAATGTGGCTATAACTCAACAAAAAATGAATGTTCATGAAAAACAACTAAAAATATTTGTATAGAATGCACAATTACAGCAATTCACAGTCGTAGTCACCAAAGTTGATTGATGGCTGAAAAAAACTCACATATGAGCGGTTTCCCAATTGTTGCATTTAGGAAACTACTCGTTTTGAGTTTTAGAAAATCATTTTTTTCCAAGAACAACTTATATTTTCAAACAACGAACGATTTGGGTCTTTTCAGCACACGAGCACCTATAAAACCCATATTTTCAATTTTCTAAAAAAAGTAGTTTCGTAAATTCTATTTTTGAAAGTTTCTTGTATGTTGGTGAAAAAATAGTTTTTTGTAAAGAGGATGATCTGGGTCTACTAAGAACAACATTCTCTAAAAAACACATTTCTCATATTTTTCATAAAAAGATTCAAAAAACTTGCCTCTGTTCCATCTACTATTTCTATATGTCAAAAAAATCTATGTTTTTCAAGAACAACTTACTGTTTGAAAAAACGGACGATCGTGGTCTCTTCAACACACGAGCACCTATAAAACCAATATTTTTTATTTTCCCAAAAAAAAATGTTGCGTAGATTCTATTTTTGAGGGGTTCTTGCATGTTGGTGAAAAATTAGTTTTTCAAAAAAAGGATGATCTGGTTCTTTTCTAAACGACATTCTGTATGTAACGCCCCGCCGTGCGAACCCCAAAGGAACTAATAACAATGCAACAATTTTTTTTTTTCAAAAAGAATATAATAAACATACTCAAGTATTCAACATAACAATGTACTAAGTTGCACGACTAATTCCATTAGGGTACACGAGGTAGCATTACTATTCTAACCCATAACCAAGACAATAGATTAACAATAATTAAACAGTTATATAAACCCATTCATTCCCATTTCATCATTTAAAATATTTATTAAACAATAACCATATTCATAACATATGTACATATGACAATGAAAGATACTATAAAGATAAGGAGCATTTATATTACCACAGATATAACACAACTTAACACAACTATTACAAATGATCGTTCCTAAATAAATACATGGCCTGAATATACATTACATCCAAATGATAGTAAAATACAACTATCTGAACATACATCTCAATAACCACATATACAATTTACAACAAGGTCATCCCAACATGCGTGGGAGACAATGCATCAACAAATACATTACATCCGAAGTATAACATACATCTGGTACAAAGAATTACTGGATCATCAACATCCGCCAAAAGCCCTGCAATAAAAGATACATCTGCAACAGAAAGGGAACCCAATGGGGTGCGAAGCACGTTCCACCCAACCACCCCCGTGTTGGGAGTAGACAAGGAAGGATCCCCGACCAAGCACGTCTAACAGTAACACAATACTAACTCCAAATAGACAACTTAACATCAAAGACCACTTAGAAACTCAACAACGACAAATCATAGAAGCACGACAACAAACCACTTATGAACATAACATCAAGTCACAATCACAACATCAATGAAACTCAAGACATAATATCAAAGACTACCTCCAACAATAACCAAGGACAAAACAATAAATCACTTCCAGAGGACTTCAGTAAATCAACATAAATAGAATGTTAGATGAGAGTGTTATCACATGGTTTCACATGGATTATCCAGACAACCTACCACAAGGTGTCGCCTCCATCTCTACATGGATTCTCCAGACAACCAAGTTAAGGTGCCGCCTCCATCTATGGTTCTCCTTACAGCCTATCTCAAGGTGCCGCTCCATAGGGTCACTCATGTGGAGTCATTAACCTTTCGTGAAGACAAGGCAATGACCTTGCCAACCATGGCCTTCTCAGTCCCCTTTAGTCTGTGATAGCACTAACAGGTGGACAAGGCGTCACAATTATCTTGTTAATGTTTAATCCCCACCCGTGGTTTATTACTTAGGTTATCACTGATTAATACAACTCTACGTGGGTTACCCTGACAGCCCCTTTGTGTGCCAACCCCTACTAGAGCCACTCTCTCTAGACACTCAACACAAAATATCCAACACAACATGATTGAATCAACAAGGAAAAACTGAACCAACAATGGATCAAACGCGAGGCTTAACCTTCTCACCCACAATCACGTGAATAACATTCACAATACGGTACCATCCAAAGGTACATTATTCTCACCATATCCCAACCTCTAGAAGTCTTAAACACAACTTAGGTTCCTATAACTGGAAAAGTTAACTCTAGGGTTTTCCACATAACCTAAACCCCAATCAAGGAAAATCAAAATTAAACTTAAATGAATAATCTCACACGTGCATAAATCATAGATCAACGCCAAACAAACTACAAGCACAATAAATTTCACCAACTTCATAAATCAATATCTCGAGAAAGTTTGATTAAATTCAAAACATACAAAATATTCCTTAAAGCAAGATAACTAACTCAAGGATTCACTCGCAAAACATAAACTCGAATCAAAGAAATCCACAATTGGATAAAACGAGTGAGCTCGAGAGAAGACAACTACATAAATCAATGCCATGAACAACAATATTGCACCACAAACTTCACCGAGTCAATGAACCAATTAGACAAAGAAATTCAATTAACTTAAAAAAAAACACGTACTTTAATTCTAATTTTCCAGATTAACTATAACAATGCAAACTATGAAAAATCATCTATTAATGATAAAATCTATTATGAAAATAGTCTTAACTCTACACACACATATATTAAATTATTAAAAATATATTAAAGATGAAATACTTTTATAAAAATCATTTTACCAAAACTATATTACAAAATTCATTAAATATCATACTTTTTAAAAATTAAAATTTTAAATAAATATAAATATAAATATATATATATATATATATATTTATTTATTTATAAGAAAATAAAATAAAATAAAACTTGAATTAAATAAAACAATTAAAAAAAAACAATTAAGACTGAGAACAGGACCTCCACACGGTGGAGGTACTGTACACATTAGGAGCCCATGATCCCATGGTGCATGCTTGACCCTCACGACTCTTTGTGCACGATACATGCTGGTGGAATGCCACCTGCCCAATACAGGGTCGTGGGTGGTACAGCTTCGGCCGACCACCCACCCTTGTATTAAATTTTTTTATATATATATATATATTTTTATAACTTTTCTAAAATTTATTTCATTTCATAAATTTAATTAAAATTTTCACTGTAGATTTCGAATTTCCAGAAAATGAATATAATTATTTTAACATATATTTATCCTATACAGTAGTTTAAGTACGAAATTTAGAATACATAAATTTTCACAAACAAAATTTATTCCAAGAAATTCACATGATCTGACAAACGTGTAGTTTTTTTATCTTAAAAATAAATAATAGATAGAATATATAGTACATATATTTTTGTTTTGTTTAATCTGTATCACTACATATATTTATAACAGTAGATATGTATATATATATATATATATATATATTTACTCAAAAAACTTATAGAATAAATAATATGAACAATCAGATCTTCTTATTAGATATAAAATAAATGGAGCAAATAACATAATTCCATAATAACAAAGATTTTTTTTATTTCAAACAGTAAATTTCATTATTAAATTATATTAAAGAATTTTGAAAAGGGTCAATGAAAGTTTTCTACAGAAGATTCATGAGTTTTGATACAAACAAGTTTTCAAATCACAAAACTTCATTCAATCAATCTTCGAAAACCTAGCAACCAGATTTGTTACAGAACAATGAAATATTAATAACTTAAAAGGAGAATACCTGGAGTCCTTTGTGTGAAGAAGAATCCCTTCTGTAACCTCCTTTCGAATTCCTCATGCAGTTCCTTCTTGATCGCCTCCTGCAGCTCTCTTTTTGAATCTATCTATCTTCAAATCAATTATTTTCCCCGAAGTTTTTAACAAAAATTCTTTTCTTTTCTTTTTATTTTTCTTTTCCAGATCCAAAACAACAGAGCAGAACCTCCGTGTGCGAATAATCTCCTCATAAAAAAATAATAAATCAAAATAAAGATCCATAAAGCTCTTCTGCTTTCTTTTCTCAAAAAGCCTCTCTCTTATTGGTCCTTTTTCCAGCTTTTAAAAGCACACTTATCTACAATTTTAATTAAAATAATTTATTTAATCAAGATATTATCTCCACATGATTTTCTAATTTAATATTAATAAAAAGATAATATTTAATTAACCTTATCAATGTGTTTGTAATTATTTACATTTTTAATTAACTAATTCTGTTTTAAATTTTACAAAATATTTAAATTTAATATTTTACCAACTCACAATTAAATCAAATAACAGAAGTACATCCTTAATTAATTATCTTATAACATGGAACTAATTAACTGCATAACCATAAATTAAATACAAAACTCAACATTAACTACATGACAAGATAAAACTTGGGTCATAACTGCTTGACTCACAATGGGCAGCCAGGACTTGGAATGGAGAGACTTCCAAACCTACTCCCTTTTCAGCATTTTACCCATTAGGTTAATTCCCAATACTGCATGCAATCACGCGGCGGGTGGAATCGAAAACTTATTCCTGCAATCCTGCATCCAAATAGCGTCAAGTAACTTGCGTGTATATATATAATCCGACATCCTATCGTGAGAAGGAATTGCAGTGTAGGAGGGCACTCGTGAACGAGTGATGCTACACTGTCCTCTCACCTAATATATTCTAACAATTACAATATCAATAACAAACTAACATTTCTAACCAAATTGATCATAAGATAACATGATACTTAACTATTGCATCATAACTAATTATTAAACCATTACATTATAAAATAATACTGAATTCAAATAACATGATCACCATAGAATTATCACATCGACATATAAAACATTAATGAAAAACTATTTGAATAAACAATAATCCAATCAACACCGCGAGGTATCATGGAAATCCTACTAATAGTATCACAAAAACAAACAACTAAACTACGCATCCGCACACACCAAGTCGGTGAATGAATCGCCAACACAAATCAGTATCATGCTAACACACAAGAGAAACCAATAGTAGCAAATAGTATCAAAAACATGGGAATTATTACATGCCCATACACACAACCCTAGAGGAGATTTGCAATGCATCATAAATGTGCCAATTTTCTTTTTTTTTTTTGAACAAATAACAAGGAAGATGAGTACATATTGCCAACAACCTCTAAGGCCACGAGACAAAGATTACTTTAGAACCCAAACAACAACGAACATGAATATAAACCGAAACATTAAACACTAAGGAAATGAGACAACATACATTCCATTCAAGATAAATCACAACAAGGATGATAAATACCTCAAGATTCCAATTAACAACATATAAACAATATGATTACAACACTCATTCCCCGAATGAGGTAAATCCAATAATCATGATTACAATTTACAAATTCCACCTCGAACAAATGAGGGGTAATAAAATAAAGATCAACTGAAAGAACGAGGCCAGCAAAAGCGCATCCAACGAGCTCTCCAACTGGAAATCACGACCACACGATCAAGAAGAAAAACCAACGGAATAAAATGCACGCCACCCGACCACGTGGAACCCAAAGGCCCCACTCCCTCCTGCTAGGAGATAGTAACAAGGATTTCCTAGACAAGACCATCTACCACTAGACACAGGACTAACACAAAAACTGAACTGCAAACAAGAACATATACCACATCACTTAATATCATGGTTACAATGCTTCCAGAGTACAAAATCGAGTACAATCACTATACAAAATAAACCAACGGTACAACACCATACCAACTGTGTCATAGGAGAGTGTCATTGCAAAGGTTGCATGGATCTCCTGGCAAGTCTCCTAGGTCCCGGCCCCCTCTAGGGATATCCTGGAAACCTCAACTGACTCCTGGCCCCACATACACACTAGAGTGGAATCGATTATCTCTCATAAGGATGAGATAACGATCTTGCCATTCTAGGCCTTCCCGACTCATCTCAAGTCTCGTACAAGCCCTTGAGCCAATGAGCGAGGCTAAATTATCTTATTTAATGTTCAAAGCTACTCTCTCCCTAGTAATTTATTTTAATTTTCACTTAGTTAACTGACTCTCACATGAGTTATCCTAGAACCACTTTGGGCCCGGCGCTTGTTGAAAGCCACTCCCCTATCGAAAACACCTAACTCAACCACATGCCAAGGGTAGACAATGCACTTACACTGATCAAAAATAACCAAACACCCCAACAGGTAACACATCACTACAGATGTACAAAACTGAAACCCAAGCGTGCACTACCCACGGCTAACACAAGGTTGACTAACATAATGACAACCCACATAACAAACTAAAACACGTCTCAACCTTAAGCCGTAAGGTCACACATCATGATGTGGTAAACAGGTATCCACTGAACATAACTCAAGCACTTCCCAATTAAAACAATAACAAACACATGATGCACAACATTGTTTCAAGATAACACATTGGAATCTAACTTACATAACATTCACTCTAATTATCCAACATCGAAGATGAACAATCAAACACTAAAAGCATTTCAAACAATGAAGTGAGCTACTGTTCAGATTTTCTAAATCCAATCAAACACAGTATTCATGACTTGCATTTATCCAATCAATTGATCCCATCTCTTTTCATGACATAGAAATATTCAAAGAATGGATCATTTACTCTAAATTACACAACCATATTCTAAATACAGACATTTCAATAAATAACATCATTGAATCGAAATCACTCCAATTAATAACTCTACGCCCCACAATCATATAATGTAATTAAATCCACTTGTTTTATAAAGCATTTGGATTAAATAAATTACTCTTTATTTCAACCTAGCGATAAATCAACAACTCAATCTCATGTGATTCATTAAATCATTCATTACTTCTAAGTTTTTTCTCATTTGTATTCTATATTTAGAACGTTTTGATAAGTAGACGTTTAGATCAAATAAATCAGTCTTTCTTTCAATTTGCATTAATAAAACAACTAAATCTTCAACTAAAAGTCATCTCTACTTGAATTCAATTATATTCCAAAACGAATATACCTAATAGTGAGTTAAGCATGTTGACCACTTCAGGAGTTTAAACCAATACTTATATTTCGTTTCGTAATTACATTTATTAATAAAATCAACCCTTGAAAATGAAAACACTTGATCATTTAAAAACTACCTTTTAACATAAAACATTTGACTATTAAGATTCAACATTCAAAATAATTCATTTAAATATAAAATTTTCCTTTGCTTTTATTTTGTAGCCAAAAGTCATCTTAGGATAATCTATATTTAAATCTATCCCTTTTAACTTCATTTGCCTCAATTTCCACAATAATCAAAATCAAATTATAATTAAGTCCAACATTTGATAAGTAAAAACATCTGACTAAAATAATCATGCATTAATTCTAAGTCCCACCATTATATTCCATAATCAAAAAATTTAATTATTAAACATTTGAGTAAGATAAATCTTCCATTATCTCTTAGTTTCACAATTAAATTCCATATTCAAACAATTTTAATAAATAAGGACATTTGACTGAAATAAACTATTTATTGAATCTTGTATCATAATTGAAAACATAATCAGATACGTAAAGAAACAAAGTCATTTGTTTAGCATATAAATCGATTAATTTACTCTAAATTACTATATCCTCAAATTTGAAACATTTAATAAATAAACATTTATTTAAAATAAATTAAATCTTGATTCATCATAGATCGATCAGTTAATTATCTTAAAACTTATTTCGACTAAAATATCTTGTCATAAATATATTAAATTTCACTAAAATATCAACTTTCTTAACTACATTTATCTCATAATCAATTTAAAATTCCGATTTAATATTTAACTTCATTTAATATGTCAAATAAAATATAATTTTATTTGCATGTTAACAAATTATTTAAAGCCAAATTAAATCATATTACATATCACTTATATTATATTAAATCTTTTATATATAATATTAAATATTAAATATATAATATTAATATTTAATATTAAATATATATATAATATTAAATATAATATTAAATATAAGGTAAATATTATATAAAAAATATCATAAACTTTTATATATATAAAAAAGTAA
>VDFB02197920.1:0-25482 GCA_007258455.2 Sequoia sempervirens | reverse complement strand
ACATAATGGGGACCCAAATTCACTTCTCCAAAACAAGAATACTCCAATTAATCACTCCTCGAACATCCACAACACGCTAGCATCCACATGTTGGCCAAGAACAAGAAAAACCAAACATGCACAAGAAAAGATTTTCAATAACGAGTTTCACTGGATCATGTGGGCATACCACAAGGATAGAGGATGAACTAGAGACATTTGAAAACACCGAGAAATAGTAGAGAGACATCCACGACAACTGAGATAACCGGGAACATACAATCTTTATTTAGAAACTCTAACAGAGACCAACAAAACACTGTCAGACCACAACTCTCACATGAATTCATGCGGACCTCTAAAACTTCTAGTAGATGATCTAGACATACTCAACATTAAACCCTTTGATCCACAACAACTAAAATTTTACGTGCATAATGTAATGCCTTCATGACTTGCACAGTTCCACTAGGAACCTGGAACATATTCACTTATAATTTTCTCAAAATCCTCGACATATACAACACTTAGAACATCAAATGCTAATAGTGTTGACATTAATGACAACCATGTATCAACACCACATCACACCATCCAACAATTTCCCAACATATTCTTTGTATTTTGTGCCTCATTAATCTCTAAGTTGTCTTGTACAATCTCATCTTTAACATTCTTCTCTCTTTCCAAAGGAGGGGAGATATGACTTGTTTGAGTATCCTCCTTCTGCAACTCTTCAATATTTTGTTCAACAATGTTTTCTCCTATCAAAGAAGTGTTATCTATAGGGAGGATTAAATATCATAAGAAAAAGGAAAAAAACAATAGTAGCAACAACAACTACCTAAAATCCAAGCCTAAAATCCCAATCCAAATAAGAAAGTACAAACAATAATGGAAATCAAATATAACCAATGCTATACCAAACTCCCCATCTTGAAATTGATTCATCTTCCTTGTATCTCCTCCATTTTGTTCAATATGAAAATTTGCCCTCATATTTTTTTCAAAAGTACCTGCAAGTGATAGTGATGAGATAGCAATATTTTTTTGAGATAGTGGTTGTAAGTTTGGAATGAGGGAGATAACTCTCTTTTATAGTAAATATTCTCGAATGGACGATCAAGATTGAAAGCCAAAAAGATATCAATATCAATGGTTGATGTTACATGCACCACGTAGTGGTAGGGTTAGGGATGGCTAAGGACAAATGGTCAAGATTAAAAGAAGACCGAAGGGAATCAATCCTTGAAATTCAGAAGAGAAAGTGGAGGGAAAGTGGAGGAAATCAAATAATAATATTTAATTTAAGAAGGGAATCTTGGTAATTAAATAATCATATTATTTAGTTTGGGAGAAGATATGGAGAAATAAATAATCAAAAATGATTATTTATTTATGGAGAAAGAGGGAAATGGGTTTTAATTAAAATGATTATTATGCAACCATTTAATTAAATATGGAGGAAATGGAATGAGGATATTAAATAATTAAACTGGATTACTTATTTAATAGTGGGGAGAAGAGGTTAAATGAATAGCCAAATAATTAAAATAATTATTTAACAATAGGTGAATAGTGAAAGATGAATAATTAAATAAATGATTTAATTTATTTAATTATAGAGAGAAATAGGATATTAGTAATCTCTAATTAAATAAATTTTTATTTTATTTAATTAATCAAAGAAAAATATAGAAAAGGAAATGAATTAATTAAATAATTAAAGTTATTCAATTATCTTGAGAAGAGAGGAAATCAATGCAGAAAAATGGTGTTCACAAGCTCTAGACACTTTTGAGTGTCTATATTTTTCCCCTCTTTGACATAATATGATTTTGAGCATTGTTTCAAAGAATAATTAGGAAAAATTCAATTCAGAACATGCCTCGCCGTGCCTCGATGAAGGCGGGATAGACCTATACCCCTTTAGATTTTTCTTTTGCAAATTTTGATTTCTTTTTTAAAAATGTGATTTTTTTTTTGACAAGCAAATTTTGTGCACTGACAACAAAATGTTTCAATTTTGGACCTCCAAGAAGTTCATATTAGCATTTGGACTCAAAATTTGACACAACTAATGAAAAAAAGGGGGTGCAGTGATAGAAAATGTATCCCTTCACATTTCCTTGCTTGTTTGGGCCCTCCTAGGTTAATTGGACTTAATTATGCCTTAATTTAGTGTTCTAAAATGTATTTATTTACACTTTCACATTTATTTATGGATCAATTAATTAATTGATCTTAATATTTCCTTAATTGGTGTTTTAATTCATTTACCAAGCCTATATAATTACATTTTTCGAAGAGGAAACTCGACATTCATTAATTCCTTAACATAACACTTCTCATTGAGAAATATGTGTCCTAGGTTATGGACCTAGGACCCATTCGCCCATGGGTGAATGGGTCCCCCCTTAATCTTAGGACCTAAATTTAAATTTATTTTGATGATATTTTAATATATTCAAATCTTTGATTCAATGTCTGTTTGTGATATTTGAATTTTAGGAATTTGAGGATACATATCTATAAATATAAGGTTATTTCACTATGTTTTCACCTAGATTTTCAAGTGTTCAATTACAAAATCTAAAGTTGTGATCAAAGGAACTCAAGAGAAGATTTATCAGAGTTTTATTGCAGCATTCAAGATACAATTTTCATGTCAAATTCTTCTTGCATCATGCATGTTTCTGGAGCTAATATGGTGATGTAGGTTTATGATCAAATCAAACATTCAAATACTATTTTAAGCAAGATTCACAGTTCAAGATACAGATCCATTCAAGTCATTTCATGCAAGTTGCAAATCTATATTGCAAGGTTTATTCAAGGATTTGTTGAGTGGTAACATAGCTTTGTTCATTCTTCATTCCCTATTTTATTTTTCATTTCATTTCAAGGTTTGATTACGAAAATGGGGTTTGACCAAGGAAAAGTCCCATTCACAAAAAAAAATAATAATTTTTACCTCTGATGTTGTGTTTGCAGTTCTAGGTGGAAGAGAGCTTGAAGATCTCTTGAAGAGAAAATTTGAAGAAGTTGACAAAGTTATAAAAGTTATCATCTTATGGAAACTCATCTACAAAATTTATTTCCAACATTCTGACACTTCCACATGGAAAAATTGGAAGATTCAAATCTGTATCGAAGGCTCTCAAGAGTTGCAAAAAATCCTTGAAAGTGCACCCATTCTCCCTTGGGTGAATGAGTCATAGATCAACTTCAGAAACTGACTTTTGGTGAAAGGTACACTCAGATCTACGTTCTCTGATCTATAATTTGATTGTAGGTTCTATCATTATTGAGTTTAATCTTGCTATTCCAAATGTTAACTTTCATTTTGGTGTTAGTTTACTAATTTTGGTTTTTCTCCCCAAGTGTTGTTTGACCTTGACCTTTGTCCTTTAGTCATAAGGAAATATAAATATTCTCACATTGACTTGATTCACCTAAGGATTGATAATCATTTCATTGTGTGGATCTCATTTTCTAATGAAATAGAGGAAGATAAGTGTTAGATTTTCCAATGAACTCCATAAAACCAAGATCACCTGCAAAACTTGGATTAGCCTTCTACAAGGAGGAAAAAAAAAGATGCAAGAGTAATTTGCAAAAGATGTGCAAATAATATTATTAGAATAATTAATTACATGAGATGACTTACTTTTATAAAGTAATATGAAAAAACCTAAAGGTAAAACCTAATTAGGACCTAAGTAAACTTAATAAAGTGTAATTAATTATTTAATTACACCAACACCCCCCCTTAAGTGCAATTTAGGGAGAATAAGAAACATGTAAATAATGCAAGGATGGGTCCATGAAAGCATGAATGGGTCTTGAATACATGGCCATGTTAGGTACACATGTACATATGCAATCTAAAAGAAATAGAGAATGCAACCAAGTGATGAAAGATGGACTCCATAAGACCCCCCAAGTACACCATCCATCACATAGATACATTATAAATGCCCTCCATAAGAGGGAAATATATGATGAAAGAATATAGAAGCTATGTGTATCTCAATGTCAATGCCAAATTGTGACTAAAACTAATCCATAGGAGCAAGTACCATGAAGATTCTAGAACATTAAGCATAAAATGAATGGCCCTCAAACTAAGATATGACCTAATGAGAATATGATGTGATTCAAGATCATTAACCATAGGCTCTCAATTTGAGACATGAACTAATGTGAATCAAAATGTGTCAAGTTATGAGCAAGATTGTGGCCAAGAGAAAGTACAAAATCCAAATACAACTCATGTGAGTTGTCACCAATATGAAGATGGAATCAAAGTGCATGCTAGGAAACTACACTTTAATAAAATTATTATGCAAGAAGACCTCCTCATGGAACTTTATTGAAGTTTATTTATTACAATACCCCAATATTGTAAAAAGAGAACATGTAGAACATGCATAAATCAAAGAGAAAATGAAAACATAAAGCATGTAAAAAGGAAATATTGCATGTAATGATTAATATTCACATCTACCTCCATGAAAAAAATTGACCTTAGATCTAAGTAGAGGACAAAATCAACTTTTTGATGATATTAAATTTTCAGAAAATGGATAGCATATGCTCAAGTTATTGAATTTTAAAAAAAAGGGTAAATTTTGTGAGTTGACAATGTAGACATGACCCTTCTAATTTGATTTCTGAAAAACTTATTTTTTGCATGCAAAAACTAATGGATACCCAAATAATATTTTGGTGTTGCCAACAAAACCCAGAAAGCATTTTTGAATCCAAAAAACAAAACATGCAATTTGGTAAAGTTAAAAAACTTCACTTGTAAGGAAAATAGAGGTGATTTTGATAGCCTTTTTCTATAAGTTTTGCTCACTATTTGCAAAATATAGTAGATACCCAGATGGTATTTTGTGATTTTAAACAAAACCCAAGAATTCATTTTCTCAAAAATACATGAAGAAAAAGATATTGGCCATTTTTATCCAAAATGCACTAAAATATTGATCAAGGTTGATCCCTTGAGGATCCCCAAAAAAATCCTTTGATTGAACTTCTCCCAAATTTGAGAAGGAGCTTGTAGATTAGAGCTCTAATATCATGTCAAAGTTTCCAATCAACTCCATAAAGCCAAGATCACTTGCAAAACCTGGATTAGCCTTCTACAAGGAGAAAAAACAAAGATATAAGAGCAATTTGCAAAAGATGTGCAAATAATATTATTGAGAATAATGAATTACATGAGATGACTTGCTTTTATTTAAAGCAATATGCAAACCATGAAGGTAAAACCTAATTAGGACTTAAGTAAAATTAATAAAGTGTAATTAGATATTTAACTACACCAACAATAGGTCCATTATAACCCTATTTCCCTTCATTTCTATTAGTGAGCTTGTTTTCTTATGTTTCATTTTGGTGAACCCAATGTTTGAGCATTGCATCTTTCTGATTTTGGAGTCTACTTTAGTCCCAGATCTAGATTTTACATTTATTTGTATTGCATTGCATTGAATTGAATCTCATTTAGGGTTGATTAACTTGCATTAGTTTGCATCTCATTCATGATTTTAGGATTGCATTTTTTCATCTTTTAAAATTTGGAAAATATAAAAAAAAAATCATTTTGCAAATCATTTACATAACATTGCATCATTATTCATTTACATTTAAAAATTAAATCAAAATTGCATATCAAATTAGGTCTCCTAGTCTATCAATTATCATTATTTTGCATTTGCATTTAGACTTAAATTCACAAAGAAATCAAACTACAACCACCTATCTCAGTCCAAAATCCAAAAATCATAAGAATCCACTTAGAAATGTGTAAATTAATTTTTCAAAAACCCTTAACTAGGACCCATTCGCCCATGGGTGAATGAGTCCTTGATTAGGGATTTTTCCTACATTTTAGGCATTAAAATCTTTGTTTTTGTGTTTTGTTTTGTTGTTTTTAGTTTTCTGTTATAGTTTGCAAAATTTCTATTATCTCAAATTGATCATACTAAGCTTCATTTAATAAATTCAGTGCATTGTGTGAATTCAAAATTACATTTACAAGACATCATTTTCAGGTTTTTGCATAGCATAATAAAAAAATTATCTTGTTTGAAATCTAAAAATCTGAGAATCTCTTTGCATTTCAATTCATTATGGATAGGTGTATTGGTAAACTATGGAAGTCCTTAATCTCTTTGGTTGATGTTTCAAGTCGTGTTTTTGGAAATGATTCTAATGCAATAGAACCTAATCATGCTCAATCCAATCCTAATGAATGTCCTCATGAAGTTGACATCATAGGAGAAGATGATGAGAACATGCATGAATTCATAAACACCTGCCTTGACAACCTTGAGAAAAATGCATCATTTTACCCTTCCATGCAACAAACAACTCCTCTTAATATCCCACAACTTGAGATGTTTTGTCTTTTACATCCTAAAATTGAATCACAAACCAAGCCTAAACCTCCAACAATGAGTGAACCTAGTTCCTCTAACCAAGTACATACCTATCCATCCTACACGTTCATAAAATGACCAACACACCCATCAATATAGAAGAGACTTATGGCCAAGCATTTAAGATCTCAACTAAGCAAGGATGTAACATAAATAATGAGAATGAAATTAAAAAAAAATAGATGAATCCCAATTGAAGATTCTAAAGGACTAGGATATCGAGAGTCCTTCTCCCTCCATAGCTTCTAAGGAAATAAATGTCCTTCATAATGATCAAAAGGATTATAGGATCATTGTATGTCCTTCTCCTTCAAATCCACCTCAAAAAAATGGTCAATCAAGCAAGAAACAAAGGCTTACAAACTCAAAAAGCTAGAACTTCCTTGTCCCATTTCTCAAACTAAAAGGCAGTTACAAATACTTCTTAATCAAGGAATCCTAACATTACCACCTATTAAATACAATCAAAAGAAAAAAGGTAAACACATAAACATGTCCCATTTTCAATATCATGGAATTTTTGGGCATAGTACTAATGAGTTTCATACTTTAAGAAGGATCCTTAACAAATTTAACCTCATAGAGATAATTCCATAGCAATTACATGAACTTTGCTCCTTTCCATGTGATAGTTGTAGGATCATAGCATACTCACTATTGCATTCTTTACATTCATTGGAAATCATTTTTTATTGCAAGGAGCTCATTCTCATCACTCATCTTGGCTCATCCTTTCCTTGCACTTAGTGGGGACAAGGGGTTAGATAGCCTTGTCCTAGTTTGGAACTTGATGTTGTCCCTTTGGATAGTTTGCTTCCTTTTGCATATATTGAACAAGATTGAGATGAAGATAACCTACTATAGGTTGACTCACATGTGCCTTACTATTCTTGTCTTTGTTTTCTTTTCATGTTCTTTTTGTGATTGCATGTGTGTATTGTGATCCCCCGTATTGTTGTGTTTTTTGTACCTCTTCATGTGCATTCCTTTTGGGGGATAACACAAGGCATCGAGACATTTAGGTTTCTTCCATGTTGACCCAAAATATTTTCTCTTTTTCACTCTCTATGTGTGTGTCATTCTTCTAGTCTGACATTTGGGGAATGATGATGTATCCGAGCTCTATAAAGCATTATAGTGAGGACATACCTGACCTCGAATCCATGGATCCTTATGTGTTTTGGTATTTCATTTTGGTGGCAACCCCTTCCTCCCTTTTTCATGATGTAGCTTCATTTGGAAACATATGACTTGGCATAGGGCTTTTCGAATAAGCTTTGATGTCTTCTTTATTGTTAGAATTGATTATTTTCTACATTAAAGTAAATTTCTCATAGCCATGGTGTTAGAAATTTCTTTAAAGTGGGGGCATACATTGGCATTATTATTTTTTTGAAAATTTTGGAATTCTTTATGTTTCATTGTGTAATTTTCTTACTTCATGATATGCATCTTTTTCTTGGTGGTGTCATTGCATTTGATGTCCTCCAAGAGTGTGACCTTTCTTGGTATATGACTTTCCTCTTAGTGGAGTTGCTATGCTTTGCATTCCCTATGTTGCAAATCATTTATCCTTAACTTGTCATCTCTTGGAGACATTAGGCACGATGTTCCCTAAGAGGATACCTTACATGAACTAAGCAAAGTCCCTTTGAACATGTTTACTTGATTTATTTTCATAAGTGTTTAGGATAGTGTAGATTGCTAACCTTGCATAGCTCAAACCCTTTTCAAGGAAACCAAGCATAACACAATTTGCTTGCCAATGGAGTCTTGCCTTGTTTTTTCATAGTGCTTAGCATAATGCAGCTTGTTAGGCCTTATGAAGGTCAAAGTTTTGTTTTTTCTTGTGGTTTCTTATTGAAGTTATCAGATGGATAGCTTTGTTATGGTATGGGATCCCAATAAGATTCTCTCATTTTCCACCCATGGGGGCTCACCTAGTGGACAATCAGAGTTCCATTAGCCCGTGTGAGCATGTGTGTTGTTTGCATAGTGGAAAACTAGAGTTTTTCTTGTGAACATTTTTGAACAAAAAGTTGAGGCATGTTCCACATCACATTGGACAGTTGAGACTTGATCCTCCTTTTTTGTTTTTACCTTTTCTTTAATTCTTTGATGTTTTATGATTGAATATCTTGTTGTTGTTGCATAAATATGTTTTGAATGTCTACTTTAGTGTGAGTTTGACACAAGTTCATCCTCACTAAAGTGGGAGCTAAATGTAGCGATGGAAAATGTATCCCTTTACATTTCCTCACTTGTTTGGACCCTCCTAGGTTAATTGAACTTAATTGTGACTTAATTTAGTGTTGTAAAATGTATTTATTTACACTTTCAAACTTCTTTAGGGATCTCTTAATTAATTGAGCTTAATTTTTCCTTAATTGGACCTTTAATTAATTTGCTAAGGCTATTTAATTTCATTTTCTGAAGAAATCAAACATTCATTAATTCCTTAACATAACACTTCTCATGGATCAATATGTGTCCTAGGTTTATGGACTTGGGACCCATTCCCCGGTGGGAAAATGGGTCCTCCCTTGAGCTTAGGACATAAGTTTAAATTATGTTTTTGGTAGTATTTTAACATATTCAAATCTTTGATTCAATGTTGGTTTGTGATATTTCAATTTTGGGAAATTTAGGATACATATCTATAAATATAAGGTTATTTCACTATTTTTCACCTATATTTTCAAGTGTTCAACTACAAGAGCTAAAGTTGTGAACAAAGGCATTCAAGAGAAGATTTATCTGAGTTTTATTGCAACACTCAAGATCCAATTTTCATGTCAAAGTCTTCTTGCATCATGCATGTTTTTGGAGCTAATATGGTGATGTAGGTTTCATAATCAAATGAAGTATTCAAAGTACTATTTCAAGAAAGCTTCAAAGTTTAAGATCCACATCCATTGAATCCATTTCATGCAAGTTTCAGATCTATATTCCAAGGTTTATTCAAGGGTTTGTTGAGTGGTAACATAGCTTTGTTCATTCTTCATTCCCTCTTTCATGTTTCATTTCATTTCAAGGTTTGATTACCAAAATGGTGTTTGACTAAAGAAAACCACCATTCACCAAAAAGAAACAATTTCCATCTCATGTTGTGTTTGTAGATCTAGGTGGAAGAAAGCTTGAAGATCTCTTGAAGAAAAAAATTGAAGAAGTTGAAAAACTTGTAAAAGTTGTCATCTCACTGAAACTCATCTACATAATTTATTACCAAAATTATGACACTACTGAATGTACAAGATCATGGAGTGGAAAAATAGGCCCTTAAGTGGCAAAATTCAAAGTTAGAGTTAGGAAACTTGACATAAATAAGATATGTTATCTATATTATTTCAAAATATGTAAGAATAGAATATATGTAGCGGTTTCTAAACTACACAAGGTTTGTTTAAAAAAAAATCTATTTATGAAAAATTTAATTTCAATCTGCGATTAGTTGCCCAAATTTAGAGAAAAAGCAAAAAGTAGGTGTAATGCAATGCGACCACCCTAACCGCGATAAAATGATAATATTTTTTTTATAAGATTTTTAGATATAGAGGTGGAGGACTCATGCCCCGATGTGATGCATATTTTTTTGTAATTTTTTTCCAAGTCAATAATTAATTATGAATTTTTTATTACAACTTTTTAAAAAATATAAAAAATCGTATGTTTGACAACCTTAACTTGGTCAAAAATTCATGAAATTCAATTTTTTCTTTTTTTTTAATCTATAGTATGTGAAGTATATAATGTGATGCATACTTTGGATTGAAAAAATAATATTCATTTGAAAGCTATAGATGTTTTCAATCAACCTATCAATTAGGACTTTTAATTCATAATTTGAATAGAAATGAATAATAATTACTTATTAAATTCAAAGGAAGCATAAGTTATATTGGTGGAAAGATAAAATATTCTTTAAAAGGAATTCTTTTCATTTCATCAAATTTGGGTAAAAAATGGTAAAATTAGGCCATGCACCCATCATATTGCCACTTGCCCATCATGATCTTGCACATGCCTACCACTTGGAAAAATTAGAAGATTCAAATTTGTATCAGAGGCTCTTGAGAGTTGAAAAAAATCCCTGACAATGGACCCATTCACCCATAGGCAAATGAGTCCCATATTAGCTTCAAAAACTAACTTTTGGTGAAAGGAACACTCAGATTTTCCCTTCTTTGATCTACAATTTGATTGAAGATTCTATCACTATTGAGTTTAATCTTCCTATTCCAAGTGTTAAATTGCATTTTGGTGTCAATTAAATATTTTTAGCAAATTCCTCCCCAAAGTGTTATTTGATCTTGAACAACATGAGGTTGACAAAGTGTTAAAGATTATCACATTGACTTGATTCACCTAAGGGTTGATAATCATTTCATTGTGTGGATCTCATTTCCTAATGAAATAGAGGGAGATAGGTCCATCATAACCCTATTTCCCTTCATTTCTATTGGTGAGCCTATTCTTCTATGTTTTAGGGGGTAAAAATCCCACTTTAAGAGGGTGTTGTACCCATACCAATTTTTACCCAAACCAATTTTTTTGCTTCATTAAGGCATTTTGCTTAAAAGAGTCCAAACCTTGTAAAATGATGTCAAAAATAGTTTTTGGGAAAATAAAGTATGGAATTTGTGTCAGTTTGATGTCAGGAAGATACTAATAAAATTTGATATTTTTTGAAAATTATGGTTTCAAACACCCCTATTTTAGGTTGTGAAACCCTAAAAAATGAAACTTGTCAGAATTGACTGAAAATTGTTTTGATTGGCTTATTTTGCTTCACAATGACAATAGTGAACTTAGTTTTAGTTAAAAATTAGTTTAAGTTTGGTGGGTAGTTTTTTCTTTTTTAAGATGGAAAGCTAGGAGCTTTGAGGTTGCCAATGGCAGATGGCCAAAGACCAGGTGTCAAAATCTAAGCCTAAAATGCTCAAATGAATAATCTATGGCAAGATAAATTCAAAATATGGAGGGGATTTTTTGCTGAAATAAAAATCATCAAAATTTTTCTAACTCTATAGCACCAGAGCCCTTGGAGGCCAGGGGTGCCCTAGATTTCAGAGACCTAGATTTCAGTTTTGAGGTTTGTCACTTCCAAGAAGACTTCTCATGAATACTGTTAGCTTCACGATGAGCCTACTAGCTAGCCTAAAAGATCTATCTAACACCTGATACGAGAGATTGAATGAGAAATGAGGGAGATTGAAAAATGACTAACACTGGAATGAAAAGCATGCCTCTTAGCCAGGGGTACCCATCTTTTTGAGGGACCAAATGAAGGTTTTTGACCAAATGATATCTAGGAAGTTTGCCTCAAACTTGATCACGCTTCATAATGCATCTGTCAGAGGGTGAATTCGAGTTGCTGAACTACCAAAATTAGGAGTCAAACATAAGGTTTAATCATGGTCAAAATATCAAGGAAAAGGAAAAAGCGCCCCTAGATGCCAAGGGTACCCAAGGTTTTGGAGCCTTGAATGCAGTTTTTTTGGTAATCTCAGGTATTCATCTTGTCTGTGTTACATCTAGCTTTTCGTTGCATATCTCAGTCAAGTCATAAGACAAGTCAGTAGCTTGTAGCTGGAGTTTAAGTGGATTTTTAGCTAGTTTGTAAAATGGCTAAGTCTGGGAACAAAAGTGCCCTTGGAGGCCAAGGGCACCCTTGATTTTGACCCATCAGATGATGAAATTTGGAAAAGTGTTCTCTAAGAGATCTTGTGTAGAAGGGATCCAACTTCACAATGAGTCTACCTTTCAGTTCTGAAGTTTTTCTGAATGCAAGATGTAAGGAGGTCAGAATCACCTTCAAAGTGATGAAAAATGATGAAAATTTGACTTAATCTGGAGGAAAAAGAACAACTTTTGACTAGAGGTGCGTTGATTTTTGAAGCCCCAGACCTCATAATTTTGGATTGCAGTCTCAAGGAGTGTTTTTTTAGTTTTGATCCTACTCTTCAACGGAACTGTCAGCCAGTCAATTGGGCATGTTATTCAATCAAAATCAGTGGTTGAACATTGGCTCCGATGAGGTTTGCAAATCCAAATTTTCATAAAATTGGTTAAGTCTAAAAAATGACGCCTAGAGTCAAAGGTTTGACTTTTGAACTGAGGATGACTAAGCACCCCATAATGGTGGAGTTTTTTTAATGAATTTAAATATTATTTAATGTTTAGTGATTCGACTTCAATTGAACTTAAATATTATTTAATTTGACTTATTTTTGCTTGCAAAAGGGGCAATTTATTTTGCATGCAAAGTTAACTAAGAGTATCAAAGTTGGCTCCCTATTTAGGGTTTATTTGTAATTTAGTTAACTATTTTGGAGTCCAATTAGATAAATTCATCCATTTTGGGGGTCCAATGAGGACGGCGTTTGATTTGCAAGTAAATGGGATGATTTTAGACTTAAAATTATTTATTTAAGTCATTATTGGCCCCATTATTCTCATAAAAGGTTCAAGAAAAGGAAATTTTCTTGAGCAATTGAAGATTTGAAGGTGCTTTGAGTTCAATTTTTTAGTGCCAGGTCTAGATTTTTTAGAAGATTAATTTTCTAGAGTTTAATTTTTCAAAGCATGCAAACTTCATCGAATCTAGTTCAAGTATAGGCAACTTTTTGAGGTAGAATAAACAAACTTCTATCTTTTGTCTAAAATTATTCTATTCTCATCTTAGGTATTCTTCGCATGTCAAAGAAAATGACAGAATTTTTAGAATCTAATCATCTAGGTTCACATATTTCAGCAACAACAACAATACCCATGTCTTAGATTTTTTTGAGAAAATTGCCCTATTGCTTTTTTAAAAGCATTGTGATTTTTTCCAAAGATTCCTTTCAATGTGGGTCAAAAACACATCTTTTTCAAAATAAAATCATCTGGTTTGCCTTAGAATTCCATTGCTACAAAACCCATGTTCCATATTTTCTTAGGAAAATTGCCTTGGGAAGCTCTAGAACCCCTATTTTTTCTTGATTGAAAAGCCTTTGCATGCCTTTGTAAAACTCGCTTTTTCAAATTTCTGACTATCTAGGTTTGCTTAGAATTCAATTCTCTACAAAACCCATGTTATAGAAAAATTCCAATTTTTTTTCTTGCAACTAGCTATTTTTCGCCTCATCCAAAGTTTTTTAGCCTTTTTTGAAAGTTTTCCAAACATGTACCTAACTTTATAGTAAAAAATATAGATTTTCAAAATGTAATTCAACCTTGTAGATTACAAGATCAAATTGGTCTTGATTCATAACATTTTGAAAACCTCGAACATAGACTTGGGTCGTGTCTATCCAGTGGTCAATCTAAGCACGTTGGAAGGCATTAGCAACAATACATTGAAGAATCTTGAATGTTCTAAGTTGTTGGAAGTAGTGTCTATTCCTATCACAACTTTTGATCTCGAGTTTGTTCTTGCTTGCATCAAGCACTATGACTCGTCTACATGACAAATTAGATCAACTAATGGGAGATTCATCTACAACCTTAAGCCGAGGGATGTTGAGAAGTGCTTTTCTATTCCACCTCGCTTAGATGATTTCATTGTAGTCATTGAGGCTTGTGATAAGATATGGTATGAAGACAAGGAAAGATCCCATCAAAAAGTTGCTCAAAGATGGTTGAAAGTATAGAAGACCAACTTGCTAAATAAGGTTGGGTGTGGGGAGTTCAAGGCCAAGATTTCCATCCTCATTACTTTGCTCAACTAGGTTACAACAAGAGGAGGCAAAAGGTAGTTTCAGCTACGAAGCCACTGGAGATGATTTCTTCACTTCCTTCTACATCACAGTCAAAACCCTAAGTGAAGCAAAGGAGAAATCTAATTGAAGAGTTCAGAGAACACATGGGGCAATTGGAGATGGTGTCAGGGAGTTGAATATGCAGGTTATCATCATGGACATCATCAAGGTACCAAAGGATGAGACAATCAATCAGTTCTTGGATGAGGTTTTAGACTGTGATGATCTAGAGTGATCCGTCAGTTGGAAACTGAAGTTATTTTTGAGGATAGAGTTAGGAGAAACAATAACTCGATGTTCAATCTTGAGTTTTAATTGCTGAATTTATGCATGCACATCTCATCGTTGGAGATATCTTTGTAGGAGTTTAGACTTTTAGTTAGGATCAATTATTTTATTTCAATAAGGATGTGCATGTTGCACATGTCCAATTCAGTTGAGTCTTGTTTCGGTTAACTAACAATATTTTTCCAGTTAACTACATAGTTTCCTTTATTTAGGGTTTAGCAATAAAATCTTGCATGCTTGCAAGACTATAGTTGACTCAAGGTGATTTTAGGGTTCCCTACACCTTTGATGTCTATAAATAATGGCACCTTTTCTCATTTGTAATAACTTTTGCACATGATAGCATACATGCTAAGAAACCTTACCTGTAGTATTGCTATTTTGTATCTATTCAATGAACTTTTATTGTGATAATAAATAGTTACATACAACCTTACCTAAATGTTATTATTATGGTATTTTTTCACCATAGTTAAATGGAGTGGCTAGTTTGATTGTTTATTGTATGTGTGTCTCGCCAATGCAATTTTCTATCCTAGTTGGCTTTCTTATGTTATGTTTAACAATCTTTGTTTCATATCTACACCTCAAATAGGTGTTGTCACCTCCTTGGGAATTTAGAAGGATGGATTTCATTTAATTTTTTGCTAATAATCTTTCTTTCAACCTATGCCTCGGATAGGTGTCATCATCTCCTTGGAAATCTTGACTTAAAGATTATCGTAAAACCATTCCTACTCCTTTTTCCTCATCGTTTGTTTTCTTGAGGAGAATTGGATAGATTAAAGCTTTTAGTTTAGTTGTATTTAGTGATCTACAAAACTAGAAAATCCTTAGTTGCAAGGTTCTTGGTTTTCTTAACCTTGTGCCTCTTCCAGCTGAGACAAAAAGATAGGAGTTAGATTACTTTAACTTTTCACACAAATCAGCATACAAGGGAGCTCCCCCTCCTATTTGAAGAACATTCAATACACACTGTGCATAGATGTCTATACCAAATTGCACTCCATAGGTGCTAATTGTTATGCCAACATAGGGTATAAATGTAATTTGGAAGCTAAAAATAGTCATTTGTGCATTTTAATCTTGAATGAATAGTGAGAGCAGAGTGAAAACCTATTGCAGAGTTACTACCATAGTGTCTCTAGTACCACACGTTGCACATCACAAATATCAGGTCAGGAACTATAGACAACCAGAGGGCTTGGGGGACGTGGTAACTAAACCATCCTTGATTTTTGATTTTTTTAATTTTTGCTAATTTTAGGGCTCTAAATGTGATAAAATAGATGCGATGAACCCTGTTTTCCATATTTGTTATTGTGTTCACTACAAGTGGATGTGGTTCGCTACATCTACTTGGTGCAATGCAATTGCATAGGGAAGGGTCACAACTTCTTTTTAATGACACATAAATTTTATGATGTAACTATAGGTCTAAATGATGCATGTGAGATTTTGAGACACGTGTAATTTTCTAACATAAATGAGAGTTTGAATGTCACATTTGATTGGAAGGCCGCATGTGCAAGGGGATTCAATGTATTTGTAAAAGTGAACCACATTTGCAAATAAAGTGAAAAATTTGATTTTTGAGATGGATATGCTAGAAAATGTGACACATTTTCCTATTTAGATTTTTTCCCTAATTTTAGATAGAATTTTCTCTATGGCCACAGTTGAATAGATTTTCTTAGTCTTTTCAATTGACATAGTGTTCTTGCTTGTGATCACAAGTGGCACTAGACACTATTTATACAAGGGAGAGTTGTTCATTGACCTTAAGACTATGAGAGAAGTTAGAGGATGTTCATAGGGATCGACTATTTTCTGTGGGATTATATTATGTCACCTTCATGCTCATGATTTGGGCTAATAGGGGTTTACTGACTTCTCTAGCCGAGTGATGGAACTTGAAGACTAGCTCATTCCATTTTCCAACAAGAGTGGTTAACATGACCTTAGAGGATGTGGGGAAGGTTCTTAGACTTATGATCCATAGACAACATGTGTCTTATGATCTGGAGTTGGGGTATGGTGCCATTGTGAGTTCTTTTAAGCACAAGGATATCATGGAGCTAGGAGTAGAGGAGTATGAGATCCCCTGGGATGTGCTCATGGAGTGATGTGATCTCTTCATTTTTGTCATTTTTAGTGTTATTGGTGGAATCATACACCCTAATTGGAAAATGGGTTTCCAATCAGTTGGGGAGAAATGATGGTTGGGATGCTAACCCGGGGAGTTGTTTATGCCAGGGGGACATGCATGCTTGTGATGCTATACTTTTAGCTCCATAATGTGGCCTATTAAGGGGCATAGAGCATTGGTTGTGGAACCACACTTCTCATGGTTTGGGCATGGGAGCACATTCCAATGTTTCAGCCACTTGTGTAGAGGTAGCTAGGATTAGGTTTACCATATGTATTCATATATGGAGGAATTGTTACCCAAACTCATGTTGGGGAGATTGGTTATTGGAGACATGCTATTGACCTATTAGATTTATTCATTTGGAGGCCACACATGGATTACACTCTATTCACGGATGGTGATGATTGTTTACAATACTATTGTCAAACCCAATACTTGATTGGATGCATAGTTTAGAGCCAACATATCATAGAGAGATATCTACTAGAGCGGGTGCGGTGAGAATTTGGGGAGTAGTAGGGGCTTCGAGTGGGGACTACAGAGTTTGTAAGATCGAGCAGAGAGGTACAACCATGGGGGGATATGATTTTGGTTGTTACAACAGAGTAGGATATTGATAGAATGAAGCTAGTGCAGTGGGGCATAGGAGCAAAGGTGATAGATGTGGGTATGACCCCATAGTATGATGCATGGTGGGCATAGCATAGACCAGTGCAACTTAAAGATATGGATCAGTCTATACCTATGTAGAGGCAAGGGAGAGGGCCAAGGGAAAACTTTAAGGTTGAAGTTGAGGCCGAGGAGATGATGGAGATTATGTGGATGGGGGAGATGGAGGGAATTAGGGGAAATTTACATAAAAAATGGGCCTCCTAAGGATGACATCAATCGTTATGGTGACATCATCCAAAATAAAAATAAAAATAAAAATAAAATTATTTATTTTATAAAATAAAAATTTCTAAAATCACATGAATTAACTCATGATGGTTAATTTAACTCTACATATCCTATTCTATCTCATTCATCTTTCTAAATATAAAATATCCTTCTTTTTTTTTAGATTTATATTCTTAAGTTCTATTATAGAAATCATTATGTTTTTTAAAAAATATCTTCATTCTTAAAACAAAAAAATATATAAAAAGAATTTCAAAAATATTTTAACAAAACTTTTCTTAAAAAATATTTTTAAAATTTGAAATGAAATTAATTTGTAATAAAATTCATCTGTGCTTCTTATTTTTTTTATGAAACAAATCCAGTCCATTTTTCATTTTTCATTTGGTTTTGCAAGTTCAAGCATCATGAAAGTTGGCTTAAAGGGAGCATATCAAAGTGAGGTGATCAGTTCTTTATTTTTCTGGCACAAAAACTAAAAAATATGTTTGCTGCAATTTCATTAAAAAAAATTGAAATATGTTTGTTGCAATTTCATTAAGCAAAATAAAACCAAAACCCCATTATTGCCTTTCAAAATCTTGAATAGAATAGTAGTCAGATATTAATTTGAACATAGAATAAAATTAAATTGTAGCCAGATATTTGGAATGAAATTAATTTGTAATAAAATTCATCTATGCTTCTTATTTTATAAAATTATTTTTTATGAAACAAATTCAGTCCATTTTTCATTTTTCATTTGTTTTTGTATGTTCAAGCATCATAAAATATGGCTTAAAGGGAGCATATCAAATCACAATATTTGAGGTAAGGTGACCAGTTGTTTGTTTCCAACAAAAAAACTAAAAAATATGTTTGTTTCAATTTCATTCAGCAAAAAAAATCAAAACCCCATTATTGTCTTTTATAAAATATACCAAAATCTATTTCAATGCAACATATTTACATTGCCTCTTTCCTTCAATTTTTTTTACATAGTCTTTAGATAAATGGGGTTTTTTCTTTTCTTTCGAGTGAACTAATCTAGAAGCAATATAATTGTGTTTTCTTAATTCAAATGTTTAGGAAATTTTGTTTCTTTTCTTTCGAGTGAACTAAGCTGGAAGCAATATAATTGTGTTTTCTTAATTCCAATGTTTATGAAATGGTTTTTTTTTTCTTTTTTGGTGAATTGTCACGGGCTTAATATAATTGTGTTTCTTAATTCAAATGTTTATGAAATGGGTTTTATTCTTTAGTGAACTAATCTAGAAGCAATATAATTGTGTTTTCTTAATTCAAATGTTTATAGAAATGGGTTTTTCTTCTTTTCCGAGTGAACTAATTTGGAAGCATTATAATTTATTTAATTGTGTTTTCTTAATTCAAATGTTTAGGAATAAATGGCGCTTAGAAGACCTTCAAGTGATTTGAAATCCGTTGTGGTTTACAACACAAAAAATGATGATGGCAATTGGATTCCAATGACCTTATCTATCAACTCCATGGTTACGATGAGGCCTTTACAGATTGGAAAACATAAGGTTAAAAAAAAGCATTCTTTTGATGTCAAATACCATTGGAAAGGAATGATCAAAGAGTTCAAAACAAGTCTAGGTGGTAAAAGGGCATCAGAGGTTAAAATTGCACATGTTTATGACAAGAAAGAGATGTTGAAAGAATCAATTGCAGAAAAAATAGAATTCTTTCGATTTGGATCTAATTGTGAGTAAGAAATATTTTTGTATTGAAGTGAGAATGCTTTATAAATTGTTTATTTTAGTGCAATGTCATTTTTATATTAAACAAATTTTTAACTACTAATGAACATTTCATTCTTATAGGCTTGTATATTTCGAATTGGGAGGAGTGGGAACCTATTGAATCAATTACAAGTACCTTCCAAGCTATTCATTTTGAAGTTGGAGAAATTATTTATGTTGGAAAGGACTCCACATGGTTGATCAAACAAGGGATATGGTTTTATAAATATACATATATCCTTCCAAGAGCTGGTGCAACATATGGAAAACTTGAAGAGATTCCATTACCAATGCTTAATTCACTTGGATGGCCAAATATAGATCCTTCAACCATAGCTTCTTATTGCTACAATAATTTTGAAGAGGTGCAAGTAGGTATGAAGTTAAAAGGAGGAAATCATGACACATTAGTGTATCCATGCCAATCAACATTTTCTATCATATGTTCAAAACTGAATCATCCATTTAGAGAACTAACAAAATATATAGTATTCAATCACCTTCGGATAGATTGCTCAAGTCTTTATTTTGTTTTGAGTGGGACAAAAGAGTACACTATGAAAATGGAGAGGAAATAGAATGTAGATTGTCTCATGACACAATTTCCTTCAGCTAAATTTTTTTGTTTATTTTTTAGTAATTCTATTACTTATGATGTTTTATCTAGTTTCTATATAAAAATATTTACATAGTTTAATATATTACTCAAGTATTGGATTTGAAAACAAATTCTATACATGAGATTCCAATTTTGAAGGTGGAGACATGTTCACCAATTGGGACAATGGACATGGATTCCAAATGACCAAGATGAAAATGATAGAACCTATTTTCCAAAAGTATCATTTGATATTTTGATGAATAAAATTCCTTTTAGATCTTTATTAATGGAAGAAAATTGGACATTGTTTGAAATAAGAAAATATTTGGAAATGGATGAAGAGCTTAGTGATTTCATATTTTTACATAATGGAAATAACGTAGATTGGTTTTTTATCATTATATATTTGGTTTTCTCATTATTTTATGTCTTCATTGTGATGTATATGAATATACATTTTGTTAAATTTGAAGCACAAGGAACTAAAATCATTATTTTCTTCTAATTTTTTTAGGTTGGAAAGCATCGAGAAAATATTATTCTTTGCAAGGATTTTCTTCCTCCTACAACATTAGAAATCAAAGAAAATTAAGAATAATTTCATGAAAGATTCACTATTAGACTTTTTAAATTTCTTTCTAGGATTTGAATATTTCATAGTTTTACCCTTATTAAGTCAAAACGTTCACTAATCATCATTCCAATGTAAATGAACTGATCTATAAATGCAATGTAAAGCATCCAATATTTATAGAACACTATGTAATCATACATTTATTTCCTTATAATATAATATCATGGTTTTTCTTCATCATTTCTTAATGAGCAAGATTGAATTTTGTTGTCATTATATTTACTATGGTTATATTGAACTCTAAAATCCTTTATGAATTTGGAATTTACAAATTCCTCCTTTTTAAGCACATTTTTCATAGCCTCATGCATAAGTTTAAATCAATGCATAAGTTTAAATCGGTCTTTTGAGTGGTAATCACACTAATTAGAATCACCTAAGCATGTGGGTAGATCTTTAAAGTAACATGTGTGACTAGGATAGGTTCCTAGATAGGGTTATGAGTTGTTTAAGTGACAAATGTGCAAGGAGGAGGTTCCTAGGTTCAAATGAATAAGTTTGTAGTGATAAACACAACTGAAATTGGCACTTGACAAGTAGTAGTCAACAACAGCAACCAATCTATGTGCCCAGGACAAATTTTGGCATGTTTCAATAGAAACATTTCAATTTTGCATAATGACAATAGTACAGTCACCTATTTCATCAGCTTCCCCAATGAAATGAGGGCAATTTATGCACTTTAGCATGCTCCAATTTTCAAGTGTAAATTAGTAGTGGTCATAGACTCACAATCATAACAGTGAGGAACAGAGGGTGTTTTCAGCACAAATCTCATATTTTTTATGAAGTGTTTTAGCTAGGGTTTGGTTGACACAAAAATATGTATTTTAAAAACTAATGCAATTTCTTGAGGTTTTGTGTAAGGCATATCCAAGCATGAAATCCCATGATTTCATGGCAGCTACCAATTGTTTGTCAATGTTATGCATGGTAGATCTTGAGGATAGTTTTCATGGATCTATTGCCAATGTCAAAGAGTTCTTGTGATAGAGTTTGATGATATCTTAATTCAAAGATTAAACCATGGTTGTTTGAACTTGTCAAACATCTAATTCCCATGTTGCCAAAATGACTAGATTTGCAATCACTCGTTCCTAACAAGTGCAACTATAGATTCAATAAATGGGTGTGAATTATATATAATATTAATTAGCCATTATTTTAGTCAACTCCCAGTTTCTAGCATGTACAACCATAATTTATGTAAATGGTTTTTTAATAAATATATAAATGGCCAGAGTTTCAGTCCCATGCCTTGTTTAGTATGGAAATATGCAAAAATGAATTCATGAAGTAAATTGAAGATTGAACTAAATGTCATTGTGATGGAGAACAAATATATTATTATCAGTATTACCTAGTATATGTATAGTTTCAATAAAAATTAAAAACACTATTTAATGCATACTCTTTTGATTCTCAAACCATTCTGTGTGTGTTTGGAATTCATTGCACTCCATGAGAGTACATTTCTTTTAGACATTTTACAAAATAGTTCATATGCATTGTCTATGCTTTTACATTTTGGATAGATTATAGCAGTAATCCATTAAAGGGTATGGACATCCATTAAATATTATATTATTATCTTGTTCTTCTCTTTCATCTTGCATTGACTTCTCTTACAACAGTATCAATGCTATTCATATTTGTAAGCTTTTTCTTTTGGTTAAGTCTATAAAGCATGTGTCTATAGAACCAATGACTCATTTGGATCAATGGGTTAGATGGTATCGATCCTCCACCATGTTGAGTAGACCTATGATAAGAAGTCCTTGCTATCTTATGAGACTTCTCCATTCCCTATGTATTCCAAATGCTCAAGCTTCCATACTCTTTAGCAAACCAAGGACCATGTGCATAGAAAATGTGCTGAAAAACACCAAGGGAAAAGAAAATAATTAGAATCTAATACAAATTACACTAGATTATTTATATAAAACATATAATAAATTAAAAAATCATATGAATTCTTACCATGTAATGAGTGATTTCATTTTCTCCCCATACTAGAAGAAAATCCTTTGTAAACTTTATTACAACTTCAATAAATCATGTATCATCACCTTCAGTGAATCTTTCCTTGTTCATCAAAGGGAACAAATATGATAATGAGCTCCATGCCTTTATTTTCCTCAACTAAGAGGAACCTTTTTCATTTCAATCATCCTCTACATTGATCAGATCCTTATATATTTCCCATTGACCCCTTCTACTTCTTTGGTAGTCTAACTTTTTAATAAAATGTTGAACCTTATCACCTCCCATTGATGGCTTTGATGGAACATAACCACGAGCCCCTAAACGTTTCATATATTTTTCAATATGAACATTACCTCCATGTATCCCTACATCTGACAATACCCTTTCAATTGATTTTATGGATTTTCTACCTCCTCCGTTGGTTTTTTATTCCATGCAAATAAAATTGATAAATAAACAAGTTTATCAATTATTCTTACAAAAGCATGAAGAGTGCATATGTGTACTCTTTTGAGTGGAATTTGGAGAATTGGCTTTAAATTTGGATCAACTTCATCTCTATTAGGATGTAATCCTTGGTCACAACTTAATATACCTTTACAAAATCTTCCATTTAATTCTTTTGACTTGTCTTGAGAATGCATACAATAAATGCAACTATGCTTTGGATTTGCTCCATGACTAATATTATACATGCATTTCAATGTTTTCAAATTAGTAGCCATATGACATTCAAAATTATATGATCCATACCCATCAACATAAATTTTCTCCCCCATCATATGAGAGGAAATCATGGATGGTATCTCAGTTTGCTCAAAAACCCATTTTAGATCTTCATAGCATTCCTTGTTTACTCTAAACAAGCCAAGCCACCAAATGTGATTCTTTGATTGTATAGGAAAGTATGTTTCATAAGTAACATGAATATTTGGATTTAATGCTCTATTCATTAAGGTAATTGACACTCTTTCATACTTGACACTATTTATGAATTCCATCTCATCTAATTTTAGGACAAATACAAGTTTTCCATTTGCCTCCTCCACTAAAATATCATAATACCTTACTATAGCTTGTAAACTTTTTTCAGCTTCAAACCAAACATTGTTTGTTGGATTTAAAGTAATTGAGACTTCCCTTCCAATATGTGTTTGTCGTTTCCTTTGAGAATTATCCTTTGATGCTTGGATGTGAAACATATTTCCAACAAAATCTTGAACTTTTTTGTTCCTATTAGACTGTTCCACTCTAACATGAGATGGGCAAGGCAAAAAAAACCTTAGTGATCCAAACATTTAATATTCCAATCTATAATGCCTTAAAAATTTCTTCATATCCCCTCCTACTAATTCTTGCATTGTCACATGCTCCTTGTACATCATTAGCATTAATTGAACATGATAAATATTTTATTATCTCATCAACCAGAACTTTTCTTAATGTAGCAAATTGAGGTTGATGAAGCATTGCCAATATCTCATCTTTTTTAAATAGACTCTTCATAACTAAGGCTAAGTTCTGGCTTCTATCTACAGTTCACTCAATTATTGTAGGATCAATTATACTTTTCATAGCTTGAACTCTCTTTTTGAAACCACCCCTTGAAGGTACTAGAGACACAATATTATTTAACTTTTTGATCCTCATCCTTCCTCCTAGAGGAGTTTTCTTCATTTTTTTAAGAGTCTTATTGAGAGCTTCAACTTTGAACTTCAAATCCTTATTTTCCTTCTTCAATAATGAGATTTCTTGAACCATTGTATTTCAAACTTTCCAATGTTCAATAGACTCATGTTCTAACCTCTTGTTCACTTCAATTAAATTAAAGACTTTATTATCCATTTCAAGCATCTTATTTTCTACAGAATTATTTTTTTCTCAAAATTTTCTTTGTTTCCTTCAAGCCTCTTGTAGTACCCTAACAATCCACTTTCCCCATTGCATAAATTTTTTATAAGCCTAGTAATAGTATCAAACTTAGGATAATCATTATTTTTAGGATCAAGAGGATAGAAATTTCCCTTCACCCATATATCTATATGCTTTCCGCCCAATATTCTCAAATTGTTTTCATCTATATCATAATTCTTCATTGTATTTCATTTTTGATATTGCTGCATTTCTTCATCCAACTCCACACGTAAATTATATGAATTCTTCTTCATTTTTCACTTCTTTAAAATTGAATCCACCTATTATACAACAAAAAAAATTAATCATTCTATAACATATCATATATGATGGAGATTATTCTAAAGAAGTTGTATTGAAATTATTTTTAAAAAGATTGAAGAAGTAATGAAATTATTCAAAATACTCTTAAAAATTCAAATGAAATAATTATTAAAAAGAAAAGAAAAATCTCGGTCACCTTTTTGTCCTCTAATTTGTTTGTCCTTTATCCAATTAATTAGAGCGAGATTGTTTTGAAAGTCTAAATAAATGGATATTTTAAATTCAATCTCATTTTTTTCCTCCATAATTCAACTTCAAAATTTTCCCTCTACAATTTTCTTCAAAATTTCCCTCCATAATTCAACCTCAAATTTTTCCCTCTACAATTTGACATCAAAATTTTCCCTCAATTTTTTCTCTCTACAATTTTTTTAGTAAACTTATTTAAATTTTATATAGTTCAAAAACTTTATCATATATTTAAAATCATAAAACTTGTTATAAACATATTTAACATAATAAATCTAAATCTATAATATGGAACTTGATTTAATATATAAAATTTATATAAAATAAAATATCTAAAAGTTACTTGTACTTTGCCACTGTTTATAAAACTTATAAACGTGTTTATTTAAATAAACTACATAACATAATAAATCTAAATCTATAAAATCATAAATTTAAATATATATAAAATTATAAATATATAAAATCATAAATCTATAATATGAAACTTGATTTAATTACGCAAGTGCTATATAGTCACATTGGGGTGGGGATGAGAGCACTCATTTTTCTATGTAAATTTATAAGAAAAAATTG
>VDFB02197918.1:0-13639 GCA_007258455.2 Sequoia sempervirens | reverse complement strand
TTGATAATAAAGAGAGCTTCAGAGACCTCAACCACTAAGGCCACTAATTTGACTGTGAATGTGGCCAAATTGGCCTAAAAGACTACTGAAAGGGAGGAAGCTGAAAGGAAGAGATTAATGGAAAAATATAACCTTTTGATTGAGGAGTACAACAAGATGTAGTAGAAAAATGTTGATTTGCAAATTGAAGTGGAGAGGTTTAGGTATAAGCAGATTGGGGAGACATCAAGTGCTCCAGGAACTAGTACATTACCTTCCACAATAGGGTCAGTGCCTCCTGCTTCTCTAATTATTTCCACACCAGGATCTCCCAGTCAGAATCCTGTCCTCACCCTTTCTTTAGAGGAAGTTGAAGAAGAAACAGAGTGCTCTGTCGATCCTACAAAGAAGCAACTCTTGCAAAAAATTGATGAATTGCAGGCATCATTAAAGAAAAGTGAGGATGGATCTCTCTTAAGGCAAAAGGAAATTGTTACTACTGTTTTGAGGCATTTAAATGAAAATTTTGATAGCAAATTTCTATCTATACATTCTTTATATTCTTTGATTTTAGTAGCAATAAAGAATATTGATAGGGATCAGCAAGTAGTTATACCAATAATTTAGAATTGGATCCCTAGAGCTAGTGATCTAGATATCATGTATAAGGCCTCAAGGTTTGATATAAATAATAGGCCCCAATCATTAAAGTCTACTCATGTGATAGTAAAATCATTGCAAGGTTTTCAGACCTTACCAGATGACTTGAGTAGGAATATTAGGGAGTTGGTGAAGAATTTCAATGATTGGGGTAACACATTGTTACCTGATATAATTGATGAGGGGAAGATCAGGTCATTTCAACAATGGCAGGCTCAAGCAAGTGAGGCCATCAATGATCAAATCAATTCAATTTGTGATGACTCAGACTATGATTTGTTGGTGAGTTGTATGGACAAAATCATTAGTACTAGCTCATTTTTGGAATCTTTTGAAAGGGATGGGAATCAGGTAGCAGAAAAATACACACCTTATAATACCAAGGTGGATGAGGTAATTAATTTTGATTGGCCAACTGATGATGAGTACCAGAATTGGGTAACTAAATATTTGACTAAGGAGGAGTAAAAGGAGTGAACTACTAATAGGTGGTAGATCAGATGTTGTGGTTGCAACGATTCCAATTTTGTGTTGACGGCTTTCTCGATGCGGTTTTCTTGTGGTTTTTTACATCAACGTCCTCAGCTGATATGATGAACAAGAATATTTTTCAAGGTGGTGGCTGTTGTAATAAATTTTGGAATATCACCAGGTGCTCCAATTGACTGGTGACAGGTTTACTTTCTGGCCCAGTGCTTGTTTTCTCCTTCATTTTCTATAAGAAGGATTTCAAGGCCAGAAGTAAGAATTAGCAAGTTAGATAATTTTTTTGAGTCTAGGTGAAGTTGCAGAGTGAATTGTAAAGTTTGATGGTTTTAGAGAAATGAAATTTAGGTTTTGAGTCATTCTATAACAGGTTTTGAGTTCATAGAGATTTCATGTTGTATAACAATATTAGCATTTGAGTTGAAATGAAAATTTGAGCTCATGTCTCTCCATTGTACATGCATATCTGAACTTTGAATGAAATAACTAAGGGTTGTTTTATCCATCTCACTATTGTGGTGTGTATGATTCTATTTTAGCTTTAATTCAAGGAATTAATCAAAATGGTTGAATGGGATTATAGGCGGATATGTGTTGTATAAGGATTTGATAAGTAGTCCTAGGTTAGAATGCATACTAATAAAATTGCAATGGAATGTTGTTATGGATCTTATATGTGATGTATTAAATATGTTATAAACCTCTAGATGCTTATGAATTTGACTCCTACAATGGATATATGGCATTGATCTAAGTTCTAATTATTAGTGTAGTTCAATATTTGTTTGTCTTTTTCTAAAGCTTGCTACAAATTGCAAATCATTGACTATCTTATACAATGGATTGTGTTTAGTTATCTCACACTCCAAATAGTTGATATTGTCTATGAACAACCAATTCTAGTTGATATTATCTAATCGTGTTGAGCTATTAAGTGAGATCATTTGCTATTGTGAATGTTGTTTATAATAATGGTGTAGAGGTTGTAAACACATTAAGGGATCACCCTCTCGGGTCTTGCAGAGCCCGAAGTGTAGGAGGCTTTAAAAGTACTCATTAGTTGGTCCAGGTCCTTCAAGCTTCCTTTGATTGGAATTGGCAATTCCATAGGTAGATTAGAAGACAAACCTAGTTACATTGTAAAAAGAACCAACATACACGTCAACCTCTGAACAACCATCTCTACAACTGACTTTTAATATTTTATGATCACATGAAACATAAAACACACTAATTTCAAGGTTGTTAACATCACTATTGAAATGTTTTAATTTTTTGACCTTTCAAACATTAAAAAGTACATCATTAAATTAATTATGTAATGACATAAAATTAAAAACATCATGAATTAATTATGTAACCACATAAGTCAGATATAATTCTATCAAGAAATTAACATCAAATAGATAATATAATCACATAGCTTATACATTTCAATTTCATTGATCTTCTTCTTCATCCAACTCTTTATCTGTATCATCCAATCCAGATTTGACATTGTAAGGATTGGTCATATTATCATCATCGTCATTGATATTAGTTTCAATAATGTCATCATCCACAAGGATATCATCTTCATGAACATTAACTCCTACATCATCATGATCTAGTTCCTCTTCTTTGACATCTTCATCAGGCACGTCATCAACTAACTGTTGATCCTGATCATCATCTACATCATCTTCTAGTTCTTGACATCTTCTTTGCTTCCACCACATTATACTTCTGGCTTCCTCTTGGATCGTGTCTAACAACAAATGACCAACCCAATTTACCTGGAACCTCTGAGTAAAATACCTACTCACATTGGCTTGAAAGAGCATAGGGCTCATTTCTAGCTTGCTCAATCAACCTTGTATTAACCATGGTAAATCCATTATCATGTTCAATACTTGATTCTCACCAGGGATGGAACTTTCATTCAATCATAGCTGTATCATAGGATGTGTGAACAAAATTAATTTGAAGGACTTAGAATTCACACTCAAATTATATCATCCAAAATCCCATAGCATCGGTTTTACGAGACTTCTAGATGTATGTATTCTAGATGAAACATTAGTCACCTAAAATACTTCTGAGTTATACGAGAATCGCAGTTTCTTCATGTCATCCAACATTTTGATTCAAAATTTATGACCATTGCACCACATAGCCTTGTGGTGTTTCACCTGCAATATGTCAAACATGTAAAAAATATTGCAATATCGTTAGTTGATAAACATATTTATTCTTGGTCAAATGTATGCAAAGAAAACAATCTCAACATATATATACATCAATATACTTGAAAATAATTAAATAATATGGGTGATAAATATATTTATACGTACCTTTTTATCTCTTAAACCATATGCTAACTCAATTTCCCTTTGTGTAACATTGGAATCTCCATTACGATGAGCTTCTTTAACCAATGAAGCCACACCTTCCCATGTTAATGCGCGACTAGATTGTTGAAATCGTTCAATCCATACCATCATCCAATCAAGATTGTTGGTGACATAAAAATGTAGTGCATCCCACTCTCGACCAACTGTATCAAAAAAATTGAAATTCACAAATGACATATAATTAGTTAAATACCACAATATAAGACCTTAATTTATAATTGATGTATATTAAAGATTAAAAATTAAATAAGTACAATATACATAAAAAACATATGTAAAATGTATTCCAATTAATCTCCATGACCATATTATAATTACCTCTCACTTTCCTCAATCTACCTTTCCCCATCAGGTACTCCCCTTCGAATTTGTTAATGGAGTTGGATCCCAAATGTGATCTACATGGATCTTTGCTGCAGACTTAGTAAGATATTCACTAATGTACACCATAGTCTAGTATACCATATATCCCTCCACCATAGAACCTTCAGGATGTGTTCTTTGTCTAACCAAAGCCTTCAAAAATTTTAAGTGCCTCTCAACCATCCACATTGACCTTGTGTGTATAGGTCCACACAATTCAATCTCCTCAACTTGGTGTATGAGGTAGTGTTCTTGTGCATTGAAAAATGTTGAAGGTAGACACTTTTGCATTTCACACATTAGAAGAGAATTTTTCTCTTCCAATAATTTATATATCTTCTTTATGGATTTCTTTAGATGATAGCCATCTACCAAGTGATTCAAAGCAAATATATTAGCGAGATTTAACAAAAATGTCTAGGTATATTACATAACAAGGTAAAATGGCAATTTATCAAGATGTATACAATGAATTAGAGACCTGGAAATAGCAGCTACTTACCTCATGTATTTTCAAAGATCATATATAACTTGCTTGATATTGTTGTCAAAGTTGTCTAGGAGAGATAGAGGTAGAACATACTGCAACAATTATAAAATGATCTTTTCATTATTTTTCCAAAAGTAGTAAACACAATACACTAAAAAGTACATGCATTATAAAAGTGTATATAATATACCAGAATAATCACCTTAATGAAGGTATGCCAATCATGCGTTTTCATCCCTGACCCAAATTCACCTTTCTTTGTTATTATATTGTTTATGTCCGCAACAAATCCTGTGGGAAATCAAATTTTTTGTATGACTTCTTATATAGCATTGCTTTGCTGCTCTGTTAATAACCAAGGAAGGGAACTTATATTAATTTGGTCTCCATCACTATTTAATTGAATGGCATTTTTCATTGCATGATTGGCTTCCTGAATGTCACTACAAATTTTGACAATTTTTTCTTTGTCATTCCTTCCATCCAATATTTTCTATAACGTTTCTTTTATATTCTTTCTGATATGCATTGTATCAAACAAATGCACAATTTGTAGCTGCTCATAGTAGGGCAACCTACTAAATTATCTAGGAAACTTTTTAGTCCTTGTGGAAGCCGGCCATTAATGCCTTGATGAACTTCATGAAGCATATAAGTTAAACAAATTAACAATGAAAATCATTGTTAATTACAACATGAGTAAACACAACACAATATAAAAATATAAATTCAAAACATATCATATATGATAGATAAAAAATTTGATCTGATGTATAACCTTGAAAATTAATTCTATTATATTCCAACTTCCATAGGTGAGGTGTCATTCTTCGTGGTTTTGATGTAGTCTCCTCTTTCCCATTCAAAAGATGTTTTTCAATACTTCGATACTTTTGACTTCTATGGAGGAAGTTCCTATACTCATCAAACACCTGCTTTCCTAAACTTGTTGAATGACAAGATTTCATCTTTGGACCACAAATTGGACATGCAAATTTTCCCTTGGTTTGAAGACCTACAAGTTCATATATAATTGGATTAAATATGTCAATTTTTTTAATTATATATAATGAATAGATTATTTTAAAAACATGCATGATATCTACTTCATCAAATTAAGTATTGTTAAAGTGCAGTCAAACGTTATAACATACTACAAAAAAGTGTTAGCCCTAGGGCAACATGAATTGTCCATACAAGTATTACATGGAATTGAAATTGTCTTTGTCCTATTGGTCTAGAGACATCATACATAGTGACGCCATTCCATAACTTTAGTAACTCGTCGATAAAAGGCTTGATATATACATTCATATCTTTAACTTGGTACTTACCTAGTTCAATGAACATAAATATTACAAAATTATTATAACCATTTTACTCCACTATATATAAATTAATGTACATGACTATTGAATGAAAAAATATAAGTCATTATGCAACAAATAAGAGAAATGAGATGCTACTACCTTAAAGAAAATTGATGTAAGTAAATACCTGGAACAATCATTGACAACATTATGTGCTCCCTCTTTATTGACATCCATGGAGGAATGTTATTGTTGATAACAAAAACAGGCTACATCAAGTAAAATAGATCTCAACTCTCCAAACGGATTGACATCTTCCGCTCCCAATGAAAGCTTAAGATTACGAGGTTCTTCTTTAAAGTGTGGTCATTTTTCCTCCATGTCCCTAAATGCAGAACCATCCATAGGAATTCGAAGAATGTCATCTCCACTTCTATTATGTGCATGGTAATCCATAAATTGCACTAATCTTTCATACCTAAATAATTTTTGCATATGTGGAATAATAGGAATATAATGAAGAACCTTGCGAGGTACCTTTTTTGTTAGTTGATTTGTCTGATATCTACTGATATGACATTTCAGGAATTCTGTTGCAAATTATTTTTGTTTATGATATATAATATGATCATTTAGACATGCATCTATTGCTTGATACTCCATTGTGATATCTTTCATAGTGCCAGATAAATCTCGGTATAAGCGAGGTAAAATATTTGATGGTGGTAACAAAAATTCACCAATTGATCTACAACAAAAATAATTTGTTAATATAAAGAATATTAATGGTACATATTTCATCTTTTATTTACTAGTGATGAACTTTCAACAATTAAAATAGTTGAAAAAAGATGACATATATGACATACCTTAACATCCGTAAGATTTCTATGTTTGATAAACCATTCATAACCTTTATGTTCAACAACAACAATACAACAGAGAGAAGAGTTGTTTGGGAGCCTTCATAAAGGGTCTCATATGCCTTCTCAAGTATAGGTAAATCATGAACATCATCAAAGTCATCTCGATCATCATGATCAGCTCTACCACTAAATGTGTCATGGATCAATGTATTTGTACCATCATCTTCAACTGTGTTTTCTGGAACATGATCATCTTCTTCCATGGGATCATTACCTTCAACTAATATTCATAGCTCCATGTTCATCCACTTACCAAAACCGCATTCTTCGCGTGATAATCCATATCATTTTGCTAAGTGCCCCACCTTTATAATAATAATAATAGAAACAAATAAACTAGCGATCATGATCAAGTGATTATATACATATATACATCAGTAGAGCCAGTACTTAAATATTTCCTGGGAAATTCAATCAATATAAAACACATATAATGAACAACTTACCAATGAAGAACCCAATAACCATACCTTCAAGCGTGGGCATGTTGCCACAGTATTTCGGTATTTGTGATTAAAAGTCATCTCATCTTTAAGCTTTTGCAGAATTATTGCAGCAGCAAAGGCGTTTCTCCATCACTTTTCAATCTATATCCCACAATCTATCAAGTGTCTCTTCGTTTTGTTTTGGACTAATAATATTATCGACATGATTTTTTCTTTACCAAGCATTTAGATCTTTAAAAAATATCAAACACACACTCCGGTGTTTTTATTCATAGGCGAGGGTAACAAAATCTAATAATTACGATATTTTACGCAGAATTTGGCATGCAACCCTTACAAAAGAAGATGGTAAGTTAATGACCGAAGAAACACTTTAAAATGTTGAATTCCAAAGAGCTTTATTCCAAATTCTAATTTTACTATGATTTCCAACCATTAAAAATCCTAAAATCAGAATATTGAACTTGATCACAAAATTCCTACAACGATGGAGGTAGCAAGCTAGTAAGAGAAAGTGACCCATTCCTAAGGAGCAACAAGTTAGAATCATCATTGCTAATGTCAATATAGATTTATCCTTTTAGTTAAAGATGCAATATGTCATTTCTTATCACGAGCTTATCCCCCAGGGCCCTCAACATTGAGAGAGCCCTAATTGCACAAGGAAGCACACACTAGTAGAATTTGGCAAATAAATGGCTAGTTGACTAGAAATTTTAGTCACAACAACTAAAAATGACTAAATTCTACTCATTTTTTGCAACTCAACTATAAATGAGTAAATAAATTACTAGTTTGGTCATTGATTAAAAATTCTTTAGTCACACAAATAAAAATGACTAAATAGTTAGTCATTTATTTAGTCACAATCCATTTGAATAAATCATTTAAGGAATCAAGAATATAGCTTGCCAAAATACTCTAAAAATTTAATAAACATACCCTAAAACTTTTGTCAAAATCTTATTTTTAGGCATAGCCCACCAAAATGGAGTTTTCATTTTAATAAACATACTCTAAAACCTTCGTGAAAACATTATTTTCAAGCATAGACAGCCAAAATGGAGAAGTGTTTCTGTAAAGAATGATAGAGAATGGTGAGGAGATGTGCATGAAAGGAGGCATAGGATTCATTGTTGCTTATCTCATTCTTGCTCTGCTCAACAAATCTTATATTGTTCCCGCTACTATTTGTAATCTAGGTATTTACTTGACATATATTTGCATAATCTCAAATTCCTTCAGAGGTTTTTGAAGTACGAATGTATCCTATATAGGGTTTAGAATGATTTATTTTAATTAAAAAAATAAATAAATGGTGTATTTCCCTGTAATTAGATAATGTGGAGATCTCCTAAATATTCCCTAGCACACTATCCTCTTTGGCACTGTATTCATTACTCTAGCTACTAGGGTTTTGCATGTGACATCTTTAATATCTTCATGACCGTGGCTTTTAAATAGATCTCAGTCTTTGCTTTAATCATTTTCATGGTAACCCTTGAGTTTCATAATCCACCTTCAATCTCTTCTAAGAATGGTGTCTTAAGCTAGACTTTATAGTATGCATATAAAGCAAGTCCTCCATACCTGCCATTGTTCCAAACCACCACTCACTGCCTTGCTTAAAAATTTTCCTCCATAAGCACAATAGCATGTTTTAAATCATGGTTACCAGTGATTGACCATTAAAGTCACCACTTTCATCAAGGTACAATGAGATTTTTATCTTCAAACTCAAGGAATTATGCAAGATAACATTGTGAATTGTTTGTTGTGTACAATTTAATTTTCTTGCACATTTACTGCTTTGCTAACTTCCTTTAAGACTGGGTATTGCACCCTAAAATTCAATCACAAACAACTCACTCACTATCACTTGAATATTCCTTTCATGAGCATCCTTCTATAAAATCAAACTATGACCTATAGACTGCCTACTTACTACAGTGGACTCATTGTTTCATGGTATTGTAGATCTTAAGATCCTTCAACCTTATTGAAACTACTTCACAATCTACAAGGTATTATTCACTATTCTCCCATCTTTGATGAGTCTCAAAACACTGCTCAAACATGCAATCCACTACCTCCATTATACATTAATGGCTAAGAAGAAACATTGAAACTATGATTACCACTGTTACTTCATTTGGACAGTCATTCCCTCGACATTTTCCTTTGTCTAACACTCACCAGCATTTGAAAACCCTTCTTAAGGTCAGCAAGGGGGTAAGGAAACTTACTGTTAAAATCTCCACTTTACTATGCAAGGTTTGAGCTTTATTATCTTGTCACTGCTCAGCCTCTTTTTGAATGTCACATCTCAAGTGACTGTCATTCTTCTTACCGTAGATTGCCTTTACAAATGTCACTAAGCTACATAGTGTGCTTGTTGGCTACAACCCTTTAGATTTCCGTAAGATTGTTGTTGTTGCCAATGTCTCAATCTTTCGTAGTGCATTTCAACCCTACCTAATCCACTGGAGTTATTGCTTATGTTTCTACGGAGGCTGTAGGGTTTGTACCCTTAATCAAGTTGATCTTACCAATGCTTCTATTGGTATTAAAAACAACCTTTTAAATCCCTGGCCAAAAATTAGTTGTCTTGACAAAGTTGTGGTATGGATCTTACTGTATCCCCAGGAGTGTGTGGAAAGCTTGTGTTTTACTCATTAAGGTATAAACGTAATTAGGGAAAGTATGGAGGAAGTGTGTGGATCTTGCTCTTAACACTTCCTTCCATAATGGCTAGCTAGCATTAACACATTATTATAAGGCTCTGTGGTAACTCAAGATTGTGTATCTCAAGCATGTAACAAACTCTTGGTTTTATAGCTTAAGCTATACACTTTTAAGTAGTATTCATAAGGTTTAGAAAATCTTGATCACTCTCTAGAATAGCCCATTAAACATTGGTTGTGCTTGAATGCACTACATAATTGATATAACACAACCACTCTGCATATCAACCAGAGTTATAGGCTCTTTATTGTAGCAAGAGATAATCACTCTTCGACCATACTATAATTACATCCTAACCTGTTAAACTTGAGACAACCTGAATGCACTCAATGATGATTGACACCTACATTATACAACATGAATTAACTACATTATATGAGGGCCTCCATTTCTATCACAACATAGCCATATTAAACTTGGGTCACACATGAATGCATCATTTATTTGTTATAGCACAACTATGCCACATGACCAATAGAGTTATGGATCACATATTTAAAGTCACAAGAATCTATTCCTTGGTTGTGATCTTATGATGATTCCACATAACAAAATCTGGACATAAAATTCTCAAAACCCTAAACCTCTAAAAATGAAATTTGATGAGATGTTGCTTTAAAATATGATTTTCAAACCTGGAACTACAAATTTGACTTCACAACTGAATTATGCAAAAGGACAATGACTACCCTCAACCTGGAGATATCTTCTTGAATTTTTTTAAATTTTTCCCAAGAAAATCGTCCTTAGTTCTCCACAAACTGTCTCAAGTAGAGCAAAACACTATCACAATAAATTAGCGAACTCACTTTTATTTATATCGGCCACAATTTGATTTTTTTCTTATTTTTCATGTTTGTCAAAATTTTGACGAAACTCATAGTCAGCATTTCAACGAAACCCAAGTTCGTTGAAATTTTGACAAACGTCGGGGATAAACTTTTAAAATTTTGAAAATTACACATCAAATTTTACAAGCACCCGGTGATACATCAAATTATACATATTTTGTTAGATTATGCAGTCAAATGAGTTAGTGTAGGTTCATTGCATTCTATCCTATGTGCATTATCATCTCATATTAATTTTTTTAGATGAATCATATTTGGTTATTCTAAGCATCTTAGATTCATTTTAATATCCATTCATTTCCATATTAGTCTATACCATTAACACATTACATATATCACCACATGCACCACAAACTATTAGGTCTATATCCATAATAGATAAAGTCATAAATCATACATCACATCCTACATTATACACATTATTCATCATACATATCATCTATCTCATCCATATAAGCTTGAACATATATCATCATGAACATATACATACATTACATCATCATGATCATCCATCATGAAATCATAAAGATACAAATATGCATAAACAAAACCATCCATCATACACATAACATAGTTTCAATAAGGGTTGTTGCATATGATATAAAAATAAAAATCAAATGTCCATCAAAATCATCAAAATACATATCCATCATGTATACATCTGTAGACATCGAAAATATATTGATTGACATTGTGCATTCGATCCTGACTTACTAACATCGTTTCTTCCTGAATCATCCCTCGGTCTAACCATTTAATCAAATTCCTCTATCTGATTAAATTCATCAATATTCATCCCTTAATTAAATAAATCATTTTATCTAGTTAATTCAATCTCTTTTGTTAATTAAATCAATCCATCTTATCTAATTATCCATATTTAATTAAATAATCAATTTATTTGATTAAATCTCTAAAGTTTGTCCATTAAATTAAATAAATTAAAACCTTATTTGATTTAACCTAACACCATCTCTTTTAATTAAATAAATCAAAATCCTTATTTAATTAGCCTCTTATCATATTCCTCTCTTCTTTGATTTAAATGAATCCATAAATCTAAGTCAAATAAGTCACATCATCTAATCTCCTGTTAAATTAATTAACCCTTGATTAATTTAATCTCATCTCATGTCACATCCTCTAGATAATGCAAGTTGCACATGAAAATAGATTTTATTCATTTATTATATCTCTATTTTCCTCACAAAGCATCTTTTGGAATATTCTCTCAATTTGAATTCAAAAATTTTAAGGCAACATGTACATCCAACAAGGCAATAAATTCATCTTACATATCCTTTGCCTTGAGCCAAGTGGAATTTATTGCATTTTCCCTTCCCTCTTGCATGTCATTTCAACAAATTTGAATTTCAAATATTGGCATTTATTGGCACAAACCCCAAATCTTGCACATCCATCATCCATTCATAGTTTGACAAGTGGCATGTTGCCATTGGATGAATGTTAGTCCCACATTGCTCAAATTTGTACATTCATCCATCTTGGCATTTGATAAATAAAGAGTTCATAGCCCCATTTGATCATCCACAATCCAAGCAAAGCTACCATGCTCTCAAATATCTCAAGTTGAGTTTTATTCCATTATCATTGAGTCATAGCTAGGTTTCTTGCAGACTTTTCGCTTTGGAGTCTCTCATTTCTTCATCATCAAAGTGGACTATCACCCTCAACATCTCAATCTTGCATCATAGGAATTGGGAAAGGGCCAATTTTCACATCAAATTGGCACCAATTCCCCCATGGGATCATGTGTTTTCTTTTCTAATTAGGATTTTATCTTGTTTTTGTCATTTACATTGTGTTCTTCAATATTTTCTTCCTAATTTGAATTTGTAAATGGATTTCATGGGGAATCCTTGTTTAACTCGTTTACTCATGTTGTTTTGCAGGTACCAAGATTGGGGTTCGCACATTTGGCACTAGAAGGAAATCCATCCAAATATTTGAAAAAATCCATCCCCCTCATCTTGCTGGCACCTGCAATAACAGTGTCTCATAATAAACTGATTGTCATTATCAACCTTGGGTGAAAATAGTCAGAAACAAGTCTAGTAGGTTTGAAAGTGAAAACTCAAAAATATCAAGTCTAAAGTCTAAGTCATTACGTAAGCAAGTTGGTTATCTCTTCGTATCGGTAACACATCATCCTCTGCCCCCATCGGAACCAGAACGACCCATGGACGTAGCACAAAAATGTGCTCCCACACCCAAACATGAAGAAGCATCACTCTAACTCCCAGTACTCGGCCATCCACATATATGTACTCGTGGAGATCCCTGTAAAGTGAGGCGAGAAGGACAAGCCCCCATGCAAAATGAACTGGCCTGTCCCGGACCATCCTCTCCCAGCAGTATCCCCAACACGGACTGAAATACTGCCCTTGTCTGTTTGGGGCAACAAGACCTGAAATGATCGCTCCAATCGCCCAGTGGAAGGGAGGTGCTATAACTCTGTGCTCCAACTTGATTTTTCCCTCACAATAGATAATGTTTCCTCTAGCAAGGACTCTGGTGCAGCACTCACGTCCCTCCTCCATATCATAGATCACCCATTGACCATGAATAGGCAATCACAAAATGTGCCAAATGTCCTCCAAAGTGATGGTTGCCTCACCAGTGGGAAGATGAAATGACAATGTCTCACTGTGCCACCTCTTGGCGAGCACTGATAGCATCCCTAGGTGTTTGTGCACGGGAGCTGTATATTCAATGTGCCATAGTCCAACATCTCCCAGCCGATCCTGGTCTCTTTTGCTAAAGTCCCATAGGATAATCACCAAATCCTATGATAGATGCTCACGAGAATAAAGCTCCCTAGGCCTATCCTGCATCAAAAAAATTCAGCATGTTAAATTTTTTTGAAAAAATCCTAGCCTAACGCTCCAAGCTCCCTTCCAACGGCACAGTTTGTGAAGGCGTCATAGTTTGAGTTTCCTCAAACTTTGACGCTGGACCCTAAATTAAGC
>VDFB02197917.1:0-10000 GCA_007258455.2 Sequoia sempervirens | reverse complement strand
ATTAGAGATTAAAGACTACACAAGTTCACATAGTTGTATCTTAGTAACCACATCCAATTTTTAAGATAACATACTATACCTTATTGGAAAGACTGATTAAAAGAGCCGAATATGTGCAACAGGTAAAAAGTTTAAAATTATAGTATGAAAGCATTATGATTTCCCACTAGGGATTTACAAAATATACTAATTTACAATAATTAATTTTTTCCTTTTAAAAAAAAATAACAAAAATTTAATGGTAGAAAACATTGTAAGTTCTTATTAAAAGAAATAACTTGGGTTTGATGTTTAGGAGTGATAAAATTTGCTCCCTAATTTTAATTTCTCATCTAGATTAAAATTAAAGAGCTGATGACACGTAAAACACAAGTACCCAAAAAAAAGAGAACAAATGAAGAAAATTCTATTCAAATTGGTGTCAAATCAGTACAAAATTAGAAACTTGATTGTTATGCTTATCTGATTGGAGTCTGTGTTCATCAAATGGGTGGGCACCATTGAAAGCTAAAAATTTCAAATGCCTTTGAAAGCAACTCTGATACTAGAACAAGGCTACAAGGAACAAAAGGAAATAGTGGAAAGTTTGGTTGAAGCAACCATCTCTAAACTTCTTGTGTACTTTATACTACAACTTCAAATGAGAAAATGAGGATGTTAGACAGTTCAATAGATCTATCTTACATATAAAATGTTGAGATTGGTCTTCTATTTTATAAATGATTTTGTGTAAACTTCATGTATCCAAAATTCTATGCAGAGCAATAGTCAAGCATTGGCTCATGGCTCTCCCATGCCTCTTATTCGATGCTCCCATGCCCCTCTTCGAAGCATGTTGTTTGTAGCTCACACTCTTGGTTTAAATATTTTCTCCAAGTACTAACACTCTTTACCAGGTTTTCTTTTTTGATCAAGTCAAAATTTCTGACATTAACAGGAAAACCATTGCAAATTTAGGAAAAGTGATTTAAGCTAAATTTATAATGATTTTGATACTCAAGGCTATGTCACAAAATCACTATGATAAGTCTACAATGGATAATCCCTATGATATCATGTTTAGTAGTGTTAGACTGATCATGGGATTCTTGTATTAATATTTGAGCTTTTTATGGCCTACAGGTCCTTCATATGAGGAACAAGACAACTCTGATTTCCTTTAAAGAGAAAGAAGGTAATTCTATATTTTCCTTTTCAGGTGTTGTAGGAGCATGCATGCTATAAATGGACTGTTATATGTTTTCTATTTGGGAGTTTTAGTTGTATAAATTTTTTTAATGGGAGTAACTTTACTTCAACTTAGGTTTGTAAAAATATTATTTGTGTTTTATTTTTATGTTGAAGTTGTTTCCTCTATAAGAAAGTGCAGGTGAAATTATTGGATTATCTGATAAGAAGCAGTAATATATGTTGGAAGAAAATGGAAATAATCCTGATTGTTGATTTGTCAAATTTAATATTGAATTGTTAATATGCCAAGAAAAAGAAATTACAATGCCAACAAACTACCTAGTGGCCCCTCAAAAATTGTAACTATGTTGAGAGAAATAAATAGGACAAGTAGATGTCATTATCACATTACGCCTTTCCACTTGAATGCCATGAAGGACCCTTGCATGATGGCATGTCGTGAGGTAAAAAAATAATTATATTTTAATGTGGAAAGAAACAAGCGAGCGTTGTTATGCATATCAATAATTAAAAAGTAGTTGACAATGCAATTTAGAGAGCCAAAGGGAAGCTTTCCTAAAAGAGGGAAGAGAAATGATGGACTACTTGAAGATTGATATCCTAAAAGGAAGATATTTGAGTTCCTTGAGCCAACACTACAGAGGGTAACAAATTCCTAGATCATGTACAAACTCCTCATAAAGCCACATCAATTGGAATTGCTTATGAGATCCTTGTATGGTGATTCCCATAAACCTATAATTTGGGCATCTACAAAGTTTTTTAAAAAAATTCTTAAGTTAAAAATGTGAGCATTTTAATAACTTTACTTCAAACTTAGGTTTGTAAAAATATTATTTGTGTTTTATTTTTATGCTGAAGTTGTTTCCTCTATAAGAAAGGGTAGGTGAAATTATTGGATTAACTGATAAGAAGCAATAATAGATGTTGGAAGACCATGGAAATAATCTTGATTGTTGATCTATCAAATGTAATATTGAATTGTTAATATGCCAAGAAAAAGAAATTACAATGCCAACAAACTACCTAGTGGCCCTGAAAATTGTAACTATGTTGAGAGAAATAAATAGGACAAGTAGATGTCATTATCACATTACGCCTTTCCACTTGATTGCCATGATGGACCCTTGCATGATGTCATGTCTTGAGGTAAAAAAATAATTATATTTTAATGTGGAAAGAAACAAGCGAGCATTGTTATGCATATCAATAAATAAAATGTAGTTGAAAATGAAATTTGGAGAGCTAAAGGGAAGCTTTCCTAAAAGAGGGAAGAGAAATGATGGACTACTTGAAGATTGATATCCTAAAAGGAAGATAGTTGAGTTCCCTTGAGCCAACACTAGAGAGGGTAACAACTCCTAGATCATGTACAAACCGCCTATAAAGCCACATCAATTGGAATTGCTCATGAGATCCTTGTATGGTGATTCCTTATGTACCCATACTTTGGCATCTACAAAGTTTTAAAAAAAAATTCTTGTTAAAATGTGCGCAGCTTTTAATAACTTTACTTCAAACTTAGGTTTGTAAAAATATTATTTGTGTTTTATTTTTACGCTGAAGTTGTTTCCTCTATAAGAAAGGGCAGGTGAAATTATTTGATTAACTGATAAGAAGCAGTAATAGATGTTGGAAGACCATGGAAATAATCCTGATTGTTGATCTATCAAATGTAATATTGAATTGTTAATATGCCAAGAAAAAGAAATTACAATGCCAACAAACTACCTAGTGGCCCCTCGAAAATTGTAACTATGTTGAGAGAAATAAATAGGACAAGTAGATGTCATTATCGCATTATGCCTTTCCACTTGACTGCCATGATGGACCCTTGCATGATGGCATGTCTTGAGGTAAAAAAATAATTATATTTTAATGTGGAAAGAAACAAGCGAGCGCTGTTATGCATATTAATAATTAAAAAGTAGTTGACAATGAAATTTGGAGAGCCAAAGGGAAGCTTTCCTAAAAGAGGGAAGATAAATGATGGACTACTTGAAGATTGATATCCTAAAAGGAAGATAGTTGAGTTCCTTGAGCCAACACTAGAGAGGCTAACAAATTCCCAGATCATGTACAAACTACTCGCAAAGCCACATCAATTGGAACTACTCATGAGATCCTTATATGGTGACTCCCATAAACCTATAATTTGGGCATCTACAAAGTTTTTTTTTTAAATTCTTAAGTTAAAAATGTGAGCAGTTTAATGTAGTGCATTTGAAGTAACTTTCAACTCAACCATATGATTGTAAATTACATCTTTGTTTGCTTGATATTTATGCTACCATAATACCAAACAAAAGACTACCACAAACACTTCAAAACTAAACTCATGGCATACAATGTATACAATATTTCAATTTCACTCATACGAAATGTTGTACTGCCCAATTTGCATTTCTTAATTGTTACTTTTGCGTTTCTTTAATTCCTAAATTCCATACTGTCACTTTGCTTGCAGGCCAACCACTTCCAATGTCTTCAAACGTTCACATGCCTACATTAACTACAAATGCCATTGCAAACATCCTTTCAGGCATGCCTGATGTTGACCCCTTTCTACAAGTTGCAACTATCGATCCCATTCAACAACCACAAACTACGCTTACCAAGTATCGTATTCAACTGTCAGATGGGACACACACACATCCTACATTGCTACCCACGCAATTCAACGGGCTTGTCTTCGATGAGGCTTTAGTCAAAGGATCTATTATCTACCTCAAAGAATACATTTGTAGAAACTTTCAAAAATTTGCGTACATCCATAATTACCTTATTTATTTCAGTTCCTCTTGTTTATGTATGTACATTGCATTCACTTTCAAATTCTCCTTTTCGCTGCAGGGCCATCATAATTCATAGCTTGGAAGTAATTACAAACAATTCCTTAATGATTGGAACTCCAACAGCTATTAATCAAGCTACAAGCTATATGCTCTCTAACAACTCTCAAGAGCCATTGACCACATCAACAAGGGAAAAGCACATTCTCTCTCCAGTAGAACCAAATCCAATTGCAACTTTAACACCAAACCATAAAATATGGTCCATAGAGGGTCATGCCTTGAGTAAAATCCCCAATTCATTTGTACAAAAACGCAAGTAATGATGGGAAAGTCTTTAGGTTCGATTTCGTAGATAGAGCTGGATCAGAGATACATGTAACATGTTTTAATGAACTTGTAGATAGGTTCTACCATGTGATCGAGTCCAAAAAAACTTATGTCATATCAAATGGTCACATCAAAGTAAGGAACACAAAATATAGTAGTAGCACTAACCCATATGAAATATTCCTCCACAACTCCTCAACCATTAGTCCATCCTCCTGCGTAGACTCAACAATACCCACACACATCTACCATATCAAAAGCATTGAATCATTAATGTCATTACCTATTAATTCCCTTGTAGATGTCATTGGTGTTCTTCTATCTATCTCTCCTCCATCAACCATTCGCAAAAGGGATGGCACTGAAACAATAAAGTGTACAGCTACAATAATGGACATGTCTGGCCGCATTGATATCACAATTTGGGGTAACCAATGCCAAATCATTCAGAACCAACTAGCTGACATTCCTCTACAACCCAACCCACCAATTATTTTGATCAAAAGTGGTCGGATAACCTCATGGTTTGTAAAATCTATTGATACGATCTTTCCTACAACCATTGTAATCAATCCCGACTTGCTTTAAGCCTCAAAATTGCAAAAATGGTATGCCACTACAGGGATTGTCCTTCCTTGTCTTACACTCTCAAAAAGGCATATATCTGCCGAAAATTTTGAAAATCCAATTCCTCTTTCAAGTATTGAGAATCCAGGCTCTCTTGACAAACAAAATGTTTGTGTAAAGGCCACTATCACAAAGATCCACTTAGACAAATTCTACTACCTGTCTTGCCCTTGCATGGTGGAAAACAAAAAGTGTAAAAAAAAGGTTATCCAGATTAACCCAAGTGCTTTTAAGTGCCCCAAGTGTTCTGCAAAGTTTACTACATGTGATTTTACATACATGTTGAAGATGGACTTGCAAGATGGTACAAGTCATCTTCTTAATGTCACCGCTTTTGAAGAACCAACGACCACATTGTTTGGAGTTTCTGCAAAAGATTTCCAGCTCCTACTAGCGGAACCTAATGGTGCTAGCCAAATTTTAGACACAGTTTTGAACAAAGAATTCCTACTAGCATTGTCCGTTGAAACAAATGCTTTCGCTGGCAATGAATCACAAAGCATTGTTATCAAAGCTATTAAGCAAGCTTAGCTTATCTATTGCACTCTTCTTTAAGTATTCTTCTTATGTCAAGTGGAATTTACCACTTTTTGTAAGCACAACAAACAATTACTCAAAACTTTTATACATATTTGCATTGTTGAATATGGAAAACATATATAGATATTTCCACTTACACATGTTTCATGCTTAATTTGCACACATAGAATTTGAAGAATTGCTATCGTAAATTATAAGTAACATGTGTCATAAGAATTTCAATATAAACTATGCAGAATATTTCATTTCAAATGCATCATCTTTTTTGCTTTCAAATTATATTCAATGCTCCACATTAATATTTATTATTATTTTTCTACACATTTACTGACATTAAATGTCATCTCAATTGTAAATTTTGTTACAATTACTTTAAACAATGAAAATAGTTATTTACTATTTTATCATTTTAGTTTTTACAATGTAAACTTTATTTTTCAAAAACCCATGCTTCCCATGCTTATTTATTATATATTATATTAAAATTATATGAACTATTTGACTTCACAGAAACTTCTCAATGGAGTTAGAAAACAAAAGGTTGCAAGAAAAATGAGCTCGATGAAATGAGCTCCAACGATTACGCTACCAAGTAAGAAAAGACCAGATCAATAAGAGAAGACGAGAAAATGAACAAAACCGCATAGATGGCATCTCCAAATCTACAATAGCATGTTCTCCTAATCCCTCCCAGCTCCATCCACTTGCAAATGAAATACATAATTCAATTCAAGTAAATCCATTTTCTCATATCCATCCACAACCTAATTTTACTGAAGATTTCTATACTGCAAGAAATAATTTCCGCTCTAAATTAGATAAACTTGCAAATATGCCAACTTGTTTAGTCTGCATGGAAAAATACCCTGACATTAAAACAAGGGAAATAAATAAACTACCTACTTGTTACAGATGCGCATCTGAAAAAAATGGCCACCGTTTTTCCAAATGGAATAACATGGACCCGGGTGAGCAACCCCTATGTTTAAAAAAACTAACTCAAGTTGAAGAGATGCTAATAGCAAGGGTTAGCCCGATCCTTCAAGTAACCTATGCAAAGGGGAGCCAACTAAAATATAGTGGCCACACTATTTGTTTTCCTCAAGATGTTTCTACTATTGCAACCCACTTGCCCAGACATATAAATGAATTAGATATCTTATTGGTTAACAAAAAAAACATTGGCCAAAAAGACTACAGCTTTTGTGTAAGTAGAGGACATGTATATGAGGCCTTGCAATATAAAATCTTAAACGATCCATACTACAAAACTATACAATTAGATGAGGCCACATTATCCATCCTGCCATGTGATTCCACTAACAGTATAGAACTGCTAAATGAAACAAACAGTATTCCTTGTCCCACATCTACAACAATGATGCATACATATGAGGCAAACAATGGAGACGAAGAAGAAAACATGCAACCCAGTACTTCATTTGTTGCTAGCCTTCCACCAACACGCAGAGAGGTCGAAGAATTACGATCATTATTACAACTAGGTGAAAGACGACCACCATTTTGTATAGATTGGCCACCAATTTCTCCATCTCCCATAAATGAATACAACACAGAAGGATTATTTGTAATGGCATTCCCCAGTTTGTTTCCTACAGGCATAGCCGACTTCAAACAACAATGCATCAAGGAAGTCAAATTACATGAATATGCTCATCACTTACTTAGGTATTATGATAATAGGTTTGGCCAACACCCTAGGTTTAGGTACTTCATACTAAATATCATAATGCGCCATCGGAGCCAAGAAACAACATTTGTATTTGTTCATAAAAATATCAACCAAAGTGTACCAACAACTATTCTTGATCTTCGAGAAAGATTGAAGGACTTGCCTGATGAGAAGCTTGTAGAACAACTCATACACTTTGGAGCGTCAATTCGTGGAACACGCCAATTTTGGAACCGCTCTAGAGCAGAGCTTTCCAATATGGTCATACAAACTGGTTGTCCAACACTATTCTTCACACTCAGTGCAACGGATACAAAGTGGCCAAACTTGCATAGTATAATGCCATCTAATTCACCTACAAATCCACAAGCTGCTTACAAATGGAGGATACAAAATATAGTTCAAAATCCACACCTTACAGCACAGTACATGCACCATAGATTTACTGCATTTCGTGAAGAGGTATTGAAAAAGCTACTTGGTGCAACAGACTACTGGTACAGGTAAAATTTTCATAAATTAATCAATTTACATTGAATACCTTCTAAACAATTACTGATAATAATTTTTCACCAGGTATGAATGGAAACACAGGGGCTCAGCACATATCCATGGTTTTCTATGGCTAAAAGATGCACCAGATATTGAGAGAATACAATGGAGTAATCTCCAATCAATAAAAAATGTAGTTGAATACATAAATAGATATGTTTCTGCATGGAATCCCAGACCCCTTCCTTTAAGAAACCAAATAATCCACCAAACTCTTCTCGATGATCCATGTCTACTAGACACAAGATTCATTTTACCTTTAGACCCTCTAATCGACTACACAGAATTAGTAAATTGTATACAACACCATACAAAGTGTACCTTACAAACATGCCTAAGGAGAAAAGGCCAAACCATTCAATGTCGCTATAAAGCCCCTTGGACCATGCAAGATCAATCAAGTCTTGCAATAGATGACCATGGCCAACCAACATTCACCCCTTCTCGCAATGATGATCGCTTAAACCTACACAACCCTTATATACTCTCTATCTAGAGGGCCAATGTAGACTGTTAGCTAGTTCTCTCTATCCATGTTGTCCTCAAATACATTGCAAAGTATGCAGCAAAAGCCGAAAGAAAATCATAAGTTATATACCATGAAATGTTGTCTTGAATTTCAACTACTATTGAGTCAGACAAGCCAACACCCATAACTTTCTAAAAAATGCTTGCAAAAACACTAGTGGATCGTGATATTGGAGCCCAAGAAAGTTGCCACTTGTTACTAAAACTACCTCTCTGCTTATCAAGCATGATATTTGTTTCTTTAAATGTTAGCAAAAATAAATTCCAACATGTCTCAATGTCCTTTGAAACAAATATTGCATCCCCAAACTACATTGATACATACATGGATCGGCCAACAAATTTGCAGTCCATGTCACTTATTGAAGTAACTAGAAAATGGACTTTCAATCCATCTCAAAAGCATAGCCAACGGAAAAAGCACTCCATAGAAGCCATTGTACATGTATCCCCACTCTTCATAACCATCCCCACAAAAGATGACAAAAAATATGAAGCATTTTATTGGAGTGAACTGCTACTGTACAAGCCATTTCACAACATTCATAATGATATTGGTTCATCATCCATTGAAATAATACAACAATGGGAGAATTTTGCATGTAATTATCACCCATGGCATGTGATACGCACACAAACAAAAGCTCCTGAAAATATAGATCCCAACACCTCTTCTAAAGAAGAAGAAATAATACAAAATAACAACCCATATGAATGGAAAGTATTGTCTCGCCTATACCCAAGCCTTCCCCTCCACTTTGACGAACTAGACATGCTTGGTCACCGTGCAATTGACTTACACCATGATTGGGGATCTTCCCAAATCAATCAAGAACATAAAGCATCTACAACTACATTCATAGAATCCAACCATCCAACATTTCAAGTCTACCATCTTACAAATCACCCTACCCAACATGAGCTTTCTGTACAACAAAAAAAAGCACTTGATATTTTTTTGTCAACTTACATGTTGATACTTGCCAACCTCCTCTAAATTTAATTGTTCAAGGAACTGCTAGAATGGGTAAATCACACCTCATAAATGCCATCAAAATTGCACTCATGAGCTCAGCCCAAAATGGCCAATCCCCATTACTACTTCTTGCACCAACAGGCGTATCAACATTCAACATAGAAGCATCAACAATCCATTCTGCTCTATGAATACCTATCAAAGACATAAAACCCTTGCAAGGACAAACACTAGCAAGCTTCTAAGAAAAAATGTTATATATTTAGTACATTTGATAGATGAAATGAGCTTTATTGGACCCAAGTTGCTACATTGCATTGACATGAGGCTACATGAAGCATTCCCCAACAATAACCAAATACCATTTGGAGGATGCTCAATCATGCTCTTTGGTGATCTAGGACAACTTCCACCAGTCAAGGACATCCCTATGTATGCCTCAACATCATATGGAGGAACTCTATGGTGCAATTTTATAAAAGTTATCACTCTTACCAAAATCTTTCGTCAAATAGGTGAGACTCTGACACAAATTTCATTTTGTACTCTCCTCTCCAATTTAAGAAATGCAGAACCTACAATTGAAGATTGGAAAGTTCTAATGTCACACTCTAGCTCAACATTGACCTCTATAGAGAAAAATAGTTTCTTATCCTCAATACATCTCTTCCCAACAAATGAAATGGTCTCGCAACATAACAAACAAATGTTATTGTCTTTGGAAAAACTTGTTGTATTATCAATTGTAGAGCAACTTAAGGGGCCACCAAG
>VDFB02197916.1:0-24933 GCA_007258455.2 Sequoia sempervirens | reverse complement strand
CACAATTTTTATTTTTGGGTGCCGAATCTTATGTGGAATTAGTGATGAGCACACAGTCATCCTGAGAGATGGGGAGGGGGGTTGAATCAGTATAACACAGTTTTTACTTTTTCAACCTTAATCAGCCATAAGAATAACAATCATGCAAGATTTAACAATTAAGAACACAAGATCACCAAGATTTATGTGGAAATCCTTACGGGAGAAAACCACAGTACAAAATAATGTACTTTTATAATAATAACTGATTACAACTTTTGTAGGCACCAACCTACAGGAGACAACAAATCCCCTAGACTGAGCACCAACTCAGTGAGAGTCACCAAACTCTTCTTTAGCAAGGCACCAACCTTGACCAATTTGAGGCACCAACCTCTAGTTGATTTGTGAGCACCAACCCACAAAAATTCTGCTATAACTCCCTTCCTAATTTGCTACAATTCTTTTTCTTGAATATGCTGTAAGCTGATCATAAATTTTCCACACAAATTTGATCACAATCTCCTTATAAGTCTGCACATAATCTTCTCATGAATCTGCAATTAATCTTCACAACTTGCTCTTCATAAGTCAGCAAATAATCTTCTTCATGAACCTGGTGTATATGATGTACTTGTCCCTTTTCTACACACAAATATCTTCAATATAAATCAAATTTGTTCATACTTCTGCTATCCCTCTTATTTATGCTTCAGAAAATATTTATAACACACACTTACTTCAACTCTCACATAATGATTATTTTATATCTACATATCTCTTATGAAAGGATACATCCCATAAAATAGAGATGACTATTTAAAAGGACATGACTTTATCTTCTACAAACTAATCGCTGCCCTATTTAACAATAATCAATGCCACCTTTATATATTTGCTATTTTCCTTAACAATTCTGAGCGCTGCCTTTTACTAATCAATGGTTGCACCTTTTTGATGTTGATCGCTGGATTATTATGAAAGATAATTGCTGTTTTTTAATCATATACTTCACTGCCTTTGTAATGAATCGTTGCCTTTCATTTAATAAATTATAGTGCTCCTTATCATATTAATATGAATCGCTGCCTTGCATTCTTTATTGTTGACTTTATTACACAATAATCACTTTATAACAAATGGGATTATTTCCTTAATAAAATCGTATACCTTCTAAGGGAATCTTTTTGTCTTATTCTGATAAAGGTGATTACTGTCTTATTCTCCTTTCTCTTTTTCTGTCTTATCCTTAATTTGTCTTCTGTTTTTTTGTCTTATATATTCTTTATTGCACATTTAAAATCTCCGCTTTCTTCACTAGTCATTGCTTCTTAGTAAATGTGATTACTGCATAGTTAAATATATCAATCGCTGTACATGTTAATTATATTAATTGTTGCTTCCTCATTAATTGTGATCGCTGCTTTTATGATGGGAATCACTATTAATAATCATTGCATATGTATGTTGATTGCTCTATTTGTAACTATAATTGCTGCCCTTTGTTAAGGCATGATCGCTGTCTTATAATGATCACTGTTTCATATTTACATAAGTCACTTGCTATATCTTATTGTTAATAGTTAATGTAAACTATCTTAATCATTGGATATGATGTATCTTTTCTTTCAAGTATGTTATCTTCAGTTATGTTCATTGCCATATTAGATCATTGTGACATTAATTTCCCTTTAACATCAATCTTCTCACCTTTGAAACCAACAATCTTGCTTCTACACCTTGACATCAATGACAATATTTCCAACAATTAGTGGGAGGTACTATTGTTTACACAAAGATTTTGGTGGTTGTCTTTCCACTTTCTTCCATTATCTTGATCTAATGTTGTTGGCTCTTTTTATTTGAATGGTCTCCAAGCTCAAGCATAGGTTTCTTTGTGGTGATTCCAGATCTAGTAGACTCATTGTTTTTTTCTTTCAACAAATCATTGTTAATGGAGGTATTAAGTGCCCTTTAGAGACTTTTGATTTATGTATGGATGGGTACAAATTGGTGAGGCAATGCTCTTCCTTGTGTTGTTCTTTGGTTAAGGCCGGTTGGTGCCTCAATTCTCATAGTGATTGTGGTTATATCTCATCCCAACATCGGCGACCCTTTGCCACCTCTCATACATAGTATAGATCTCAATGGTAGGCTCTCATTACTAGGCTTTCGTTTAGTACTAGCCATTCTCTAACCTCAAATATTAGGGAGGGTTCTATGCAACATTGATTACCTTGTAGGATTTTCTAGCGTGCCCCTCTTGGATCTAGGCTTTCCCTAGTGAGCATTCTTAGACTTTGCATTGGATGCTTAAGGATTTCGGTTACTTTCTTGATGGTCTTCTTCTATTTATTACCTTATGGGCCTTCACTGTCTATGTATTGATCATGTCTAGGGATCCCTTTTTGCCATAGTACTTTGCTATTGAATCTACTGTATGATATAATCCTATTGATCTATTTTTAGTCATTTGTGGGCATTAATATTCTTTGCTCCTTGTGATTAGCTTGAATGTTGAGAAAGAAATTGTAATGTCCCCTTTTTCGGCATGATCATGTTTGATGGTGGCTAGGCTATTACTCAGACTCTCGTAGGCTAACAGGTTGTGTTTAGAGGGTTAGTGACATTATCTGGGGGAGTTTTGTCGTTCTCAGTTCAGAGTTCAGTGATTGGCTCAGAGCAGGCCTTGGCAGTTCAGGGGTTGACAGCTTCTGACGACACAGAATTATATGGAGTTTTGAGAGAGTTATGATTATTTAAGTGATTTAAGTTAATTATTAACTTAACACTTTATTATAAAGTCAAATTGACTTTATACTTTTTACATCACTTAAATATTTCATGAAAGTGATTTAAAATTAAATCACTTAATCTCCAAAGTGGACGCCCAAAATATTTAAGTCAAACTATTGAAAAGTGACTTAAATATATTTTAAAAGATTTAAATGATGAAAAGTGGCATCATCTTCTTGAAATGCGTGCCCCTTGAGGATATAAGCTATGCTCCACTCGGTTTTGGACGGGGAGTACCCGGTGACGGACGAGTTCGCACGGGGTACTTTTGGGTCATTTTTAGGGACGGCAGGGACGGCTGATAAAAAATAGGGAATTTTTAAAAATATATAGAAATTTCAAATGTTCATAGCATAACATTGATAAAGCATTCATTCTAGACATTTGTATAAGCTTAATACATATCATTAGACTTGAATTGAGATTTCACATGAGAATCGACAAACAAATTAACAAAATTCAAATGCTTTTCATTATCAATGTGCACACATATCATATAAAAGTCTGATAATTATAACCAAAATGCCCAAAGGCTCCAAGTCTCAACTATGAAATGACATGCTAAACATAAAACTAAGAAAATATATCGCTGTCCAAGGTCCCTAATCAGCATAAGGTAGGTCTAAATCAGCATCGCCCTCGCCATTAGAGCTCGAGTCTAAGTTAGTGTCAGTGTCCATGTCAATAGAAGGATCTGCCTCAACCAATGGAACCCCAACCAATCCCTCATGTGCATTCTCCTCAATCTGCATAGCATCTTTGGGATTAACATCCCAACGTAAGGCTGGAGTCTGACGATACTAACTAGTTTGGCGATCCTTCACTCAGCTGCTCTTCTTTTGCTCTCCTTCACTTCACAAGCCAAATGTAAAAATGAGTTTCTTTTTCTCATTTTACTATATTGGGCATAGCAACTGGGTTTGAAGAGGTTTCTAATATCAACGTGAGCTCGTAGTTCAGAACAGTGAGCAGACATGGATCCTTTCACAGTGGCTGTGAGTGAATATCTGTGCCCAGTTAGCTTGAATATTGGTCACCTGGAGTGGGATATGCCTTGGCATGAAGATTACTCAGACCTACACTCATTTGCAAGGAGATTCCAGTGACTATTTGGCCCAGGCGTGAGCTTATTCCAAGTCTGGTCCGAGATATATAATTATCTGTAAATTGTTGTTGCTGCTGTTATTCAATCAGTTAGTTATCTGTAGTTTCCTCACTGCTGTAGCCCATTCTCAGCATCATATATATGCAAATCTGTCCATATTAGTTTCCAGTTTGAATATGTGTAAGGCTGTAGCTATATTGTAACATTTTATGACAGTAAAATTTAAGGAAATGAAACTCAGAATTTGATAATCAGATCAATGTATGAATGCCATTTTAAAGTCTATTATATTTTATGTAAACTATTTTAGGGCATATATAAGGCATAAATTAGGTTAAGTGGCATGGGGCGTCCCTTGTGGGCCCACCCATGCCTTTTTTTCATTTTAAAAAACTTTAATTTTTTATAAAAATGTATTTTTTTTGTTGCTGGGCCATAGGGTACTTCTAGAAGTACCCGGTACGGATGGGGGACGGCTGGGAAGTTTCGGGTACTTCTAGAAGTACCCTACGTCCCCTACCTTTTGCCAAAAGTCCCCTAGAAGTACCGGGTACTTGGAGGGAAAAAGGGGACGGCCAGGGGACGTTTCCTAGCCGTCCCCGCGTCCCCGTTTCGTACCCGGAACGGGAAACGGCATAAAAATAGGGACGCGTCCCCGTGGAGCATATAGGATATAAGCATTTTTGGCAAATCAAACTCTATTCTTGATCATTTGAGTTTGCCAATTGGGTTTTCTTCTGTGCTACTCTCTGTGACCAGGGTTTGAGCAATTTCTTCCATTGGAGAACGAGATCTCCTTCAGTGTTGAGCATTTTTGAGACTGTGAGAGACCAGTCGAATTAGTGCATTTGTGAGAGCTTCATTCAGAGGTTCTATTGAGCTAAATCTGTGTTTCTGTTGAGTTTCCTTATCAGTTCAGGAGGGCTTGAGAGATGGCGTCCTTCCTTCATCTGGCAGACACTCTACTTCATGGCCGTACCTTCTGAGTTGAGGATTTTGGCTTATTGCTTGAAGTGCGTGGCTCTTTGTGCAAGGGTGTTTGGATTTTCTAGGAGAAACGCCTTTCCTTTTGAGGGTTTCTCTTCAGCTTCTTTGGCGTCTGGCTTATATCTACCATCTGCCTCAGTTTCTAGGCGGACATTGCATTTTGTAGCTTCCTACACTAGATTTTGTCAGTTTTCACCATCTTGGCTGGCAAACTGGACTTATTTTCTTAAATAAATAATCTGGAAGCTTTCGGGTACGTTTATCATTTGTGATCTATTTGTTTCAGTTAAATAATACCTTCTGCACTTCCATTCTATAGAAAATAGCTCAGATTTACATTTTATAAGCATTTTATGTTGTACGCCCCTTCTCTTCTGTCTAGAAAATTTCTCTAAAACAAAAAGAAAAGCACAAATAAGATAAGAAAATACATGGGTTTGAGTTGTGAGCCAAAGCAAGGTTCATCACAGAAATGGAAGGTGAAAAGATCTTTTAATTCTTACATTGTTTGTACAAAATCTATCTTTGCAACTTGAATTCATCTCATTGTGGGATGCCCTTTGATTTATTATTGAGAAGTTTTTATACATATGTGTAGAGGCTACTTTTTTGTTAATGGTTTAGATCCATATTGAATTTTTTTTCTTTTCATGCGGTCAATGGACAAAAGTTTTTTCTGTGAACTATGTTTGATGTCGGAAGCTTTTAGTGATGCTTGTCCATCAAAGTTTTAGAGCCTTGTCTATGCCATGAGATTGCCAGAAAACCTGTGATAAATTGCTAAATGTCAATGATTACTTTTTGTACCAACAAAACATGGAATGTACAATCCTTTGAAATTTGTTGGCATTGATGTTGGGTTGCCCAATTGTTTTTAATTGTCTTGTGTAAGTATATTCACATTATAGTTGTAAATTCAATTTCTAGAATGTCCACATGGATGATTGTAGTTCTTTCACCCTTAATCATCAAGGGTGTAGGGTTCTATGCTTTTGCCTTATCTATGACTTTGGTTTTTGAATGCACAACTATGCTAGGAAACACCTCCATTGACTCTAGGACACTTTTCACAAGGTTTCTCATCTAGTTAAGTACACGCATATTCACATTATATTTGTGAATTTCATTTCTAGAATGTCCACATGGATGATTGTTGTTCTTTCACCCTCAACCATCAAGGCTGTAAGGTCATGTGCTTTCGCCTTATCCGTGACTTTGGTTTTGGAATGCACAACTATGTCAGGAAATACCTTATTTGACTCTAGGATGCTTTTCACAAGGTTTCTCATCTAGTTAAGTACAAGTATATCCAATATCTGCTATATAATTACCTTATTTGAATGATGCGTTATGTGAGGCTGAAATCAATGGAACCCTTCAACTATAGAAGCCCTTTTATTTTATTTGATGACTTTGCATGACCATCTGTTGCTCTTTTTGAGTCCTTGATTATCATTTTTCTCCATTAGTAATTTTAGTTTGTAAATTTTTGTTTGCTTTAGTCATTGAAATTTCTTTCCTTAGTAAATTTTCTCAGGATTAAATTATCCTTTTTTTTCCTACTATTGATTCAAGGTAGGATCTTTTGATTGCTTGTGTCATTGTGATTTCCATGGTTTCTTCAACTTGGACCAGATTAACATTCAGGCCTTTTCTTCGAACATGTGTTGTTATTGTGGTCAATTTGTCCACACCATTGATGTAATGAGTGTATTTTTATCCTAATTATGGTGCAGTCATGCAAAGTGACCCATTGGCTACATTTTTTGCATCAAGCAATTGGCCTTCTCTTATGGTTATGCTGAATTCTGTTTTAACAAGAGTTGGTTAATGCATAGTAGCAAAAATATTTGTTGGGATTAAATTGGCAAACCATAAGATCAGATTTTTTCAAGTAATCTGGAAAGTTTGGGTTAGGGGAAGTAATCAGAAAAAAAATCTGCAAAAGTAAGAAAGAAACTGTAACCCTAACCTAGAAATTGATGCCATTGGAAAAAGTGCAAAAAATTTGCTCAATGGGCTGAGTGCTGATTTATTATGATTAAACATGATAAAATAAAGATTTATGCTACTATGGGGTATTGCAAGTCTTGAGGTGGGCAGACCCAAAAAAGGCCTAGGACTCATAACCCAAATACCTGTCAAGTATGCTAGACCCAGTGAGTCCCATTGGGAAGACTTGGCTGAGTCAATGAAAACTAGAAGAAAAAAAAGAATAAAAAATTGAAATCGCTTAAATGTAAAAGTGTGAAAGTGAAGCATTTTTTGAAGGGTTTGGAGGATTTTGAAGGTTGGTTAAAAGTGATAAAATTATGAAAAATAAAAATAAGAAATAAAATCATTTTGGGTCATGTTGGATGGAAAAGCAACATTACTTTATTCTTTTGACTTTTTTGCTATTAAATCCCAAGTAATTGAATTACATTTATACTTCTAGTTTGCTAAGTCAATCCCTATCCTAAGTAATGATCCTGTGGCTCTAGCAGCATTTTCAAAATTGTTTGAGATGCAAGCACATGACTCTACATAGAGTGGCTGAGTGATAAAGGCTCTGTTCTACTGTAGGTCATAACTCCATATTGTAATTTATGTTTTTGATGCCATGGATATCATAATTGACAAGTTTTGTACACCTAAAATGCTTTACAATATTTATATATTGAAAAATGTTGCTTCCTTTAGCTGAAATCCACTTTTATACACATGTGATTGATGCATACTTCTGTATGTGATCAAAGTAGCTTTTATTTGATTAGTTTATTGTGTCTTTAAAGTTTATTTTTTGAAGTTTGCATGATAAAAGTTTTAAATCCTATTTTTGTTTTTATATTTCATGGTTTTTTTTCTTTTTTTCTAAGTTTTTGTTGAGTCTGAGCAACAAGCTTGAGTGCAGGTAAAAAATCAGCTTGCTGAGTCTGAGTCGAGTTCGAGTCTTGTAACACTGCTTGATGGAAACCATGCTTCATTGACCTAGAAGGAATTTGAAGTTTGATGAGCCTAGAAATGTATACTGATGTGCATCCTTTGGCATCCCTAAGACATTCTGTTTGAATGTGAAAACTAGCCTGCCAAGGCTCTTTTTCATAAATATATTTGTGAAGTGATTTCAGTCTTTTAGTATGATAATTGCAGATGAATTGATTGCTTTATAAGTAGGAAATGGTAGAATGGACTAATTATCTGATATTAGTTTGTTGTAAATGTTATGCACAATTAGTTTTTTAGTTTTTATGAAGGTTTTGGTGCTCATGTGCAAAACACACATTCAGTTATGACGGTTTGTTTTGTTGTGCAAAATTTTGGCTTTGCGGTGCTAGCCAACAGCCGTGTTGTGCAAGCTAACAGTTTTCTGTGCAAGTCAATGCTTTGTTTTGCAAGCTAATAAAACCTGCTATGCAGGACATTTTTGCCACATATGATAGCTACCAAGCTGTCCAAAACAACTATTTTGTTCCACAAGGTAATCACTTTGTTATGCGACATGTCAAACAAGACTTCTATAACAGTAGCATTCCAAAATGCTCTGAAGTAAGATTCCAAGGCAACATGGATGTGTTTTGGACCTTTGGTAGCTACTAAGGAGTACTCTCTGAACTGAAGAGAGATAAATAACAAATCTGTTGTAACAAGTTATCAGGTTGTTTGTCTCTTTGTAAAGGTGGCATTGCTGTTAATGACTTTGTTATAACTAAATGGCACTGCTAGTACATAAGTAATTCCATAGTCATAGGAAGGTAGTAAGCTAGTCTAGAACTCAGATTTGTATCTATGCACTTGCTCAATGATTCGTTGTTCCAGACATTATTTTTTTTATGTTAAATAATAAAGGAGTTGAATGAGGGGAAATTTATTTCAAGCATCAGTCTGAATTAGAAAGGGTCCACTCATGAGGATTAGTGAACAGTTAAGTTCAATTTATTGTTTATGTGTGTTTTTATGATTTCAGCTCTTATTTAGTTAATAATGATGTTGTGTGATTGTTGCAGTTTGTTTATTATTTCAATTTTGATAATTAATTGTGAGATTGCTGTAATTATCATAATTCTGATTTAATTTCTAAAAGTATTACACTTCTGTGTGTTTTATTCGAAGCAATTTCCTGCATTGGTTTACAAATAAATTAGTATTTCCTCTGGTCTTGTCATTGTCTTCCAGTCTATTTGAATTCCCAGATTAGATCAATCTGCATTTCATATAGAAAACTCAGTTTGAAGTAGAACTTGAAGTCTTGCATATATTTTGTAGACACCTGGCTAAAACAAATGCCCTTGGATCAAAATAATCTTTAGTGAGCTCAAGAAAGTTTTGGTAATAATCTCTTTTAATGGAGATTGATTGTTCTAATCATTATAGTAACTAGCGTGAAACAAACTAAGTGAATGCAAGCAAAACCTTGTCTTTACCTAAAGCATGCAACATCTCTGAGATGTTTAAAATAATGGAAATGGGTATATTGTGGTGTTTTGGTTGAGTAAATGGAGATGGTGCCCTTTAATTGAAAGGAATCCTCATCTTTCAGAAAGAAATTGTAATGCTCCCTTCTTTGACCTAGGTGTTTAGGGAAGTCCCATTAGCCTATTTTATTCCCGTAGGTTAATTTGGATAATTAAAGAGGGAATAATTTAATTAATTAAATTGAGTTGCCTTAAATTAATGTTGCTGATGGCTTATATTTAATTTATCTTTATAGAGTGATTTTAGTTAAAAAAGAAGAAATAATATAAAGTCACTTTGTGTGGGCCTAAAGGGTTATTATTTTAATAAAGGTGAATTTAAATATAACTTCTCGAAAGTTCCCTTGGAAGTTATAAAAGGTGAATGAAGGAGTTCATTTGGATATCTTTGTCATTTTTATTATCTCATTGTGAAGTTTGGATTGCGTGTTCAACTTAAACCGTACGACGAAAACCCTACAGGTATGTGGCTTTACAGATGAAAGGTTTCTTCCTAGACAAATTAATGGTGGATTCACATAAGATTCACAGTTACAATTAAATGGAAAAACAAAGATATTGTTAACAGTTGTAGGCACCAAAGCTCCATGTGCAAATTTATTGAGATTTGCCAGCAAATATTAAATTGTCATTGTGGTGTGCGAATGGTGAAAAGAGCAAAAATTATAAGTGCAATGTGTGCAGTGAAAAGAGGAATTGAAAATCATATAATACTCATTTATTGCTGAGTTAACCCCAGCTACATTGTAGCTCCTCAAAGGGACTGTACCACATTATTGACCAGTAAAAGGGAGGAGCGATGCACAAGAAAGGCATTGAAGCCTTAGTAATTTGAAACACAGCCTCATAGTCAAAGATTAAGGTCAGTGCAGCATAATAGAAGAGAGTTGCAGCACAAAATAAGGCTGCCATACATCCTATAAGCCTGCCACGCCATTGCCAAGGCTACCGTACCATTTCTTAGGACTGCCGTACCATGTTTGTGGGGGCCGTACAATGCATAAGGAGAATGATTGAATCAAGAGAATGCTGAATGGATGAAAGTGGATGCTGATTGGACTGTTAACAGAGGTCAGCATTTGGTCATATTAATATTTTAATGTTGTTTAGTAATATTACTTCTACAAGGAAAATTCTGTTTGTACCAATATGCAACATCAATATATGTCTTTGTCAATAATATCTGGTGCATATAAATTTATCCAATAATTAGCAAAGGAAATTTGTTATCAACATTTGGGATTATGAAAACTAATTCTGTGGCATCCATTTATGATATAATGCAAACTGTTTAATGAAATGTCTACAAAATTAAAATTGTAAAACTACAAGATCTTTTGTAAAATTCTTTGGGCAGTATATTACAGAAACAGAGAAAATAGGACCTATGAAGGGTAGCTCATATTGGTGTATTGATGCAATATAAAAAGAAGACTACAATTGCCTTTAAAGTTTATAACAATAAAAATAATAGATAACAATAATTAGTAAGTTGTAAAATATTATTAGGAAAGAATTCTAATTTATTTGTGCCTTTTCCATATAAATTAATGTACATGGGGACAAAAGCTCCATGCAGATTAAAATAGTGTATGGTTGAAGCAAATGTGGCATTGTGTGATTGTGAACAATAGATGCATAAAGTGGAAAAGGAAGTAACATAGAAATCTTTCTAAATTCTTAAATTGCCTACTTCCCTTATCGTTTGGAAGAAAATATTAAAATAAGGAAAATAAATTAGTTGCCACCAAAATGGCAAGTGGTCCATTAGTCATGAAATAACCTATGTTACACCAAGTTTTTGGGATGAGGATGGTAGAGGACAAGGTGATGCGTTAATGGTTATTTGATAAGACATTTATCATATACATTATGGAACCTTGTTACATAACATTAGAGCTGTATTGAGATTTCACATGACTAAGATCAATTTTAAGAAGAATAAAAGTTGCTTTAGAGATCTATTTATGCAGTCTATTCAAATCATTATTTCCTGAGTTGAAAGTCACTCAAGTGCATTAGGGTGTTTTTTGTTATTAGACTATTAGTTAATGAAAGGGGTTATCTATTATTTAGGAAGTTAGAAAAATAGTTATATGCATAACTACTTAGATTGCTATAGGAATATCTTCTAGTACTAATGGAACCTATGTTGAAACCACCTAATACTGCTAGAATAATGCTTTGAGGTTGTATTGTTTGGAGATCGAACTGTGAAAAATATCGGAAAGAGTTATGATAAATACTTCAAAAGTTTGTGTGATGTTATTTGTCATTGAAAATATTGTCTTTGCAGATTTGAAGGTTATTTCTGTGAGAGGCTTTTTATTACAAAGTTGGTTGATTGACAAGATTTCTTCATCTCATACAAAATTGGCATAAGTGAAAGAACCCCATCATTATTCCTTAAAGGATGCCAAGTTTTCTTTTCCCAAATGATTTTTCATTTTTAAAGGTTTTCAATGCCAGATCTTTCAATGAAATTCTTGTAAATGTGTTCATGGTTTATATTGATCGTATGGAGGTAATTTCATTTTCCTTTACATAGTGTATTTTTTCAGGTCTTCACAATGTAAAACCCATAGGAACATTATGTTTCGTAAATTTTATATTCATCCTATAGCTAGGGAATATTGTGTTTTCTTTTGTTTGTTCAGGATAAGAGTATTAAGAAACTAAGATTTGTTTTGAATTTTCTTAATTGGACAACATTTGCATCCTGTCAAGATTGTTTGATATGATGATACCTAGATTCTATTGTTTGGAATTCACATTTTAGTACATTAGCCAATATGGTTGTTTACTTCTTCAAGGGATATTAACAAATATGTTTCTTAATATGTCTAAATATTTTTTTTTTCTAACTTCAATAGGACATACGGAGCATAGCGGAAGAGGTTGTACCAAGCACAGCAGAAAACTTGGCTCTTGCCATTGGTGCATTGTGCATGGTAATTGACATTCCCTTTTATTTAGAAGTATAATACAAAGTTTAGGTATTTGGTAAAATATGCATATAAAATCTTTTTATTACATTGCTGTAAGATATTATATATTAATCTTCTCTCCTAGCATGCATTTGCAAAGAATATTTGTCCATTCAAGATTTATGTTTAGCACATTCTATTGTGTATTTGAACTGGCAGTTGCCTTTGGTTTTAATCCATTTAGAGAATGGCATTGCTGATGGAATTTCCACCTCATTTCCTTTTAGAAAATGGGAAAATAATGCCTTATTATTTCTCCTTTATTTCCTATGAAACTCATATTTAGAAACATGTTTGATGTTTCCACACTCCTTTCTAAAATCTAATTAAAGTGCATTTTTTTTCTTATAAGAGTTCTACGATTGATGAATAAGTATTTTTTGCATCTCAATATGTCATTATTCTGGTTATTTGTTGCACGCATTGCCATTGCATTATAGGAATCTTGTCTTCCATTGATGTTTATGTTTCAATGTTTGCACATTTAGATGTACCTACACTAGCCTATACCCACTTGCATAATTTTGTAGTAGAAATGTTGGCTCCATGTGTGACTTGTCTTTCAAAAATCATCCTGAAAGATCTAATGTTTTGTAATTATTGCTTAATTTGCATTTGAAATAAGTCTTTATGGTTTATAACTTTATATGATACCTTTTATTAGTTTTATTGTTTTTAGATAGGAGAGTTGTGTAGTTGGTGGTTGTCATCCATCGTCCATCACTTTTCAACCATTAGTTTATGCTATACACTAAGTTATCGGTTTGGGTTTAGGTTTGAGGGTTCGGTTTGCGGGTTTGGTAAAAAAAAATTTGGGGTTGGGTTCGTTTTGGGTTTTTCCATACAAAAACATATAAAAATCAGAAATATATATATATTTACAATAATAATTAAGTTCAAAATGCTACACATAGCATCATATATTGTATAATAAACAAAACCACCATAAAAATAAAAAAATATTAGAATGTCAATTAGTCAAACTCGAATGACATGATATATATTATGTATTAAAATTAACTACATTGCTACATTCCTCCTTGCAGGTAAGCATCAAGTAACATCAAGGAAGATTGTCCAATTGGATGACGATATTATAGATGAAGACTTTATAGGAAAACTTGGAAACTTGTACTTGGAGAGTACTTGGAAAATCAAATGAATTCAACGGGGTCAAGGGGTAGCGCTCCTTGTGGGAGTTTAGGGACAATGCCCCTGCCACCAGGCGCAAATTAAGACCTCCAAAACCAGACAAACCTTCATGGTGCACATCATTTTGCATTCACAACAAGACCCAAATTAAGACCATCAAAGCCACACAAACCTTCATGGTGCACATCATTTTAGGGTTTAGGGGGCGAATGACACTTTTTAGAATAGAGTAAAAAAAAGTCAAATTTTTTTCTTTTTTTTTTTTGAAAAAGGCGAAATTCGCATGTTTTCTGTAGAATCCAACCAAATTCCCCTTGGGTTCACTTGGGTTTGGCAGGGCTGGACCCATAGTTTGTGGGGCGAACTGAAATATGCCCCTTAAATTTTTTCTTGATTTTACATATCAATTACAATTGCACACGCACCTGTTAAGGTTAGCTCCAAAACCAAAACGATGCGGAAAAGAACTCTAACCAAGAATGGGCCCTAAAACCACTTAAGGAAGAGGGGTAGGCATATGGTCAGAGGATCCCTAGGATCTAATAACTCAACAATTGTAGGATGATTACAACTGGAAGTACAAAATAAACTCAACGCCAAGAATGTGCACACAAGGTCCCTTTGAAGGCGAGGTGCTAACATATGGCAGAGTAAGTATTACAAAACTGAAAGAACTTAGGCGGTGAACCAGCCATAAAGATTTCCGCTCAACCACTTAAATAGTGGGGGGAATACTACAAACAATTCAATTAATTCATCCGCTGCGGCGGGCATCCACTCTTGAGTGGGAATTCTCCACTTTTTAGTGGGTACAATGAGAGTTACAAAGTTTATTCTCCACACTGGCAGTAAACCATCTAGGGGTAATTAATGTTTTGCATTATAATTCACAAGTAAATGCAGCAATAATAATGACTGGATTAGTACTACTAATTCACAGCCTTACAATGAAATAAATTTGCAATTTACAAGTGTTACAATAACATAACCAATGCAAATACTTGAAAGATGATTCTTCCAACTTTTAATCTTCACAAATATAGAATATCGAGCCAAAATCTGAACTTTGTTCAATCTGATATAATGAACCAGCAAACTAAATTTTCATAACCAGCAAATGCAACATATCAGGAATGTTCAAATCTCTTACCACACTTCACCAAACTTCGATGAGGCAGCAGCTGGTCATCATTAAATTGTTCAAATCTTCTTCCAAAATGCTTCTATCTTCTCCAGATGGAATGCACATGGAATTAGCAGCATAGATGCCCAAGAAGTATTGCATTTCAAGAAAAGAGCTAAGTCTGATATAAAACCAGCAGCCTGTAATTTTTCAACCAGCAACTATGCAACACCCAAATGTTCATAACCTCCACAATACTTCACCATATCACCTTAAATTAGAAGCAATTAATCACAAGAAACATGGTGACCAGCTCACATGAAACTCTAATGCCAAATCAAACACCAAAAAGAAGACACGAATTTCAAAGCTATCTTCTTGAAATGGTACGACCCTAGGAGAGGGTCAACCTCTCTTTAAAATTCATTCACTTTATTATAAATTTTGATCTTGCACAAATATGGATGCCTCAAGCATACAAACTAAAAGAACCAATACCCATGTGCAATTAAAAATCATTCAAAAAGCTGCATATGAAAATCACCTTCAGCCATGAACGAACCAGCAAGCTCAAAAACTGAAAAATACATCAAATTCTACAACAGTGAAGCTCAATGTGCACTTCTGAATGAAGCACACTCTCAATCCACCATCTGGGGAACCATAGTTTCAGGCCCGAAGAATGGAGTCAATTTGCTAAGATTCCCCTTATTAGTCAGGTTCTGGATTCATTCCAGCAGCGTAACTTTGCTCTTCAAAAATATGCATAATCAGCTCATCATAAAACATCAATATATAGGCTTCAGTTGGCAAACGAAGCAACAAGAGACTCTTCAAATTCCAAGAAGTTGAATCACTTCAACTTCCAAAAGGGACGCCACTTTAAGCATTTCACTTTTTGAAATAATAAAATATTAATCAACCTCTTTTAGGCGTCCAACTTCACTTTGCAACAATAAAGCATTTAATAATTCATTAAATGCACCATTGACCCCTTAATGACCCCCTTTTAAAAACAACATGAAGTGATCATTCCTAGGTGTGGGGGTACAACTGAGAAACATAAAAAATGACTAAGTATAAAACTTAATCCATGGAGATAACCAAACCAAACTGAAACTAAAGAAGGACAAGATGACTTGAGCTGAACTGATGCCGATGCCACTGCCACAAAATTGACTTACTAAAAATAGCCAACTGCTATAAATAGTAAATCCACAACAAAACTCACAGAAAACTGAACTGAGCTGGAAGCAGGACTTACTGAAAATGGAAACCCTAGATTTAGCACAACTGAGTAGCCTACGGATTCTTGGAAATAGGCTAAATCCAAATGAAGAGCATATGGCCAAAATGGGGACATTACAGCTTGTCCGGACCCACAAGGGATTGGATCCAGACCCTGAACTCGGGTCAGACCGGATTGGGACTTGGGGTCTTGGGCCAATGAACTAGTAGCTTAGACTATACATAATGAAATGCCCAATTGTTATTCTATATGAATGTAAGTGAGTATTAGTACTTCTTATTTAAATAATCCATGTGTACATAGTATTCCCTATGAAAAAGTGTAGTTAGAATATTAGTTTTAGTTGTTTTTTATACATTTATTCCCCATGAAGAATATAGTGTAGTTAGAATATTAGTTTTAGTTGTTTTTCATACATGTATACTAGTAGCTAAGTAGCTAGATGTTTATATGTGTATTCTTTTGCATAGTTTTAGGATTCAGACTAAACTCAACAGCCCAAAATTTTGAATCAGACTCGGGAGTTGGCATGGCCTCAACAAAAAGCTTGACATGGACTCGACAAGAAAAAAAACCTCATAATTACACAAAAAAAGAAATAAATGCATTTAGAGAACATAAAAGTCTAGTTTGATTATCAATTTGTCATAATTTAAACATTACACGCCATATGATCCTTAAACTCTCAAAATTTGAAATTTTAGCCACTATATCTGTTATGTTTAGGCACCAGAAGAGTCTGAGCTCAGGATTCAGGAGTTTGAGCTTAAAACTTGTGAGTCTTGGAGTAGGACTCGATCGAGTACTCTCCAAGACTCTGCTAGACTCGGTGCGGGAGTCTAGTCGACTTGGCTCGGCCAACTCAAAGACTTGGGAGTTTGGAGAGTCTTGCAAAGTACTCAGAGAGTCTTCAAACTATGTTCTTATGTTCTTTCCCTTTAGTTTGGTATGTAGGTAGGTATTGTCTTGGAGGTCCTATGTTAGGATGATTTAAGTGTTGGTACCCCTGAGGTTTGTCTTGTGTTTGAACTTGGGATTTCTGTTTAATCCATGATGAACCTGAGTAGAATCTGAGATGAATTTTGTTACAAAATATTATAAAAAATTAGTGTTTGTTTTTTTGTTTGTTTGTTAAAGCATCAAAAGTTTCAAATAATAATGTTAGAAAAAGAAATATTGAACTACACCCACATTAATTACCATCTATCTCATTTATAACCACTTGTGTGCCATGTGCCATTGGCCCACCCAAACAAACTTATCCTCCAAAAGCGAGAAAAGACACTAAAAAAGTCAAGATTGGCAAACCCTTCTTGCATGCTTGGGGCTGAAGCTATGACAAGGTATTGTTCCAATTTTGTTTCAACTATCTTGCTTCCCAATTGTTACTGTTTTTTGCTACCAAGGGGATTTAAGAGCTGACATCAAGGAATGTACTTTCTTCGAAGATGAGGGGTGGACTACAAGCTAGGAGAAGTGTTGGGATCTTGATATGGACAATCATGATTTAAGTGCTTCCCTTTTGCAATTTTCATTACTTGATGAAGAGGAGAAAGAATATTCTATTCAAGAGCTCTATAGCAGATCTAGTTCACATGGTATTGTCACTAGGCCTATTGATTGCTAATTTCTTTGCAGTCAATTAAAGGCAATATGATGATGATTTCTTCATGTAGTTCTTGATTTTGATTAGTGACTATTTTTCTATTTTGATTGGATAATGTTAACCTATGTAATATACTATCATGGCTCACTTTTTTATTTTGAATTATCAATAATCTCATGAGACAGGAGATAGACTTAGGGCTTGGGCGCTCATAGACAAGCATGGGTTCTCATTCTCCTAGGCATGTGAATCTAAGCCACAATAACCTCTTACCAGATCCAATAGAAACATATTTTGTTGTGTTACACGAGGATGCGTCCCCCCCCCCAAAAAAAAAAACCCTATGTCCCCATCCCCTGTGGCGTTTTGGGGACGGGGAGACGGCAGGGGATGTCCCCTAGACGTCCCCCATGATTTTCGAAAATTGGGAAACGACAGGAAACACCTCCCCAAAAAGGGGGATGGATGGAAAATAAAAGGGGATGCCTAGGTGTCCCCGAAACGGTTAGGGGACGACTAGGAGTCCCCCAACCATATCGGGGATGCCCAGGCATCCCCCTTTCGTCAAAGTAAAAATTGTTTTGATTTTTGACAAATTAAATAAAAATTGCTTGATAAATATTAAATATTTCATTAAATAACAATTGTTTGATAAATATTAAATATTAAATATTTCATTATATTTGATAAAACATTTAATTTTTAAACAAACTATTTAATATTATTGTCAAATTAAATAAAAATTGCTTGATAATTGATAAATATTAAATGTTTTATAATAATTATATTTGATAAAAATGTTTTATCCCCATTTGAATGGCATTGACTAAATAATAAAATATTATTATATTTACTTTAATCATTCAACCTAAAATTGAACAAAATGCTTTTATATTTAATAGTTAAGTTATTGGCATTGCTGTTAGTGTTTACCTTTATCTTTATATTGCTGTTATATCGCTGTTATATCAGTGTTATACTGTTGTTATACTCTTTATCTATGCACATATTGGTATAGTTAATGGAGGGCGCCTCCTCCTCGAGTCGTCTTTATGGAGACACGCCTCCAACGTGAGATGTCTTTGGAGAGGCCCCCATCGCTTGAGACTTCGTCGAGTTTCCAGACCCTATTGCCTCCTGCTGCAAAAATGGTCGCCTCCCGCAAAAAACCTAAAATGTAAACTGATTATGAAATATGAATTATGAACTTTGACTTTGACGAATGACATTTGTGTATTTAAAGTTAATGTTCATTGTTAAACTTTACAACTGCTCTTGTTTTGAAAGTTCAATGTCATCATATTTTCTATAAATTATTAATTTTTTATATTTTTAATTTTTATTTATATTAAAAAAAATGGCGTCTCCAAGTACACCCGTCTCCTATTTTAAAAAAAAAGCCGTACTGGTACTAGTACTAGTCTCAAGTACTAGTACTAGTACTAGTCTCGCGGCAACTATGACATATTGTTATATTGATATTGTTGCGCATATTTTATATTTCAAACTGCTCTCTTTCCCTCTATATATATAATATATTTTTAAAAATTCGTGCATATATATATACATATATGTATATATGTATATATACATATATACATATGTATATATATTGAAAAATTCCTATATCGCCGTCCCCTCGCTGTCCCCAAAAATCTGCCCTTGGATTGCTGTCCCCGAAACTCGTTCCCTGTCGTCCCCCCGTCCTTGTCCCCGAAACGTCGTGGAACATAGATATTTTGTGCCTATGGATTTTCTGGCTCTAAGAAGCTCTAATAACATGGAACCTCATGTGCCTACAGTTTAAAAAAAAATTGTGGAGGATTTTTTTGAGATCCACACAATCCTTCATGAATCGTGATGCCAAAACAATATCATCTTGTGTTTCTAGGTATGAAGTAGTAGCTTTGATTATCTTGTCCTCGAGCACCAAGAACATAACCATGCCTATTATAAGGGCAAAGCAAACCAGATGCAAAAATTCTATGGAAATCACTTTCCATTCATGATGTGGTACATCATGTCAGTATAGTAGATCCCTAGAGTGGTAATGTTCAACCCTTACTTTTCAGTATATCAAGCATTGTCCCACGTATTCACCAATCTCGGCCTTTATTTCAAGCTTGAAATGTGTCCATTTCAATTCTTGGAACATTTTATAGATGCCTAGATGTGTGTAATGTGGTATTGCATGCATCTCATCTAGTAGCATTTTCATCAGGTTGCTAGTAGAAGGAACATATATCCTCCCATTTCGCCTCAGCAAACCATCCCAAAGGAAAAATTAAATTTTTGTTATATTGTATCCTCAAGTGGTCACTTCCTAATACACAAGATTGTTTGTCTTCTGTTGCAGAATTTTCTACCTTAGTTTAGATTGCAAATGTAGTGTGACAGCCACATATCTTGGTGTTTTTTTGAGTGCATTAGCAACATGATTTTCTTTTCCTTTTTTTAATGTCCTAAACCAAAAATTTTCTGATTTTTGCAATTTCATAGTTTTTGGTTAACAGATTTGCAGCTTTGAATTTATAATATAAAATTTACTCCATTGCCCAAATGGGATGCAATCAATTACCAACAGTTGAGTTAACTACCTCTATATGAAACAATTACTCTTGGAATTTTTGGGGTACAACTCCCTATTAAGATATTCAATAAAATCTCAAAAAAGTAAATTTAACATGTGGCGTGCTTTCAACTAGAAAGCAGGAAAGGCGTAAATTTAAAAAATTTCAATACTCAAATGTAATGTCCCCTAAATGGGATTGCCCTAAATTTGTCTTAAATCCCAAATTTTTTAAATGAACAATTAGGTTAGAGAATATCTTTCACCCAGTTGAAGCCCTGATTGAAGTCTTGCACATAGATTAACAACATTTACCATAATCAAATCAATTAGTAGAATAGAATCATCTTTCACAACAATAATAGTTAGTAGTTTGCCATAATGTTGTACCCCAAATTAAAATTTTTGCTACACTTAGGCATTTTGAAGAAATGAGTAAAAGTCTTGTCAAAACTGTAAAAAAAGGTCAAAATTGGGGGTTACATGTCTTGCATGAGGGGCAAAAACTTGAAATTTTCAAAATCTGATGATCTTGGTCTGCTTAGAGCGACCAAGTCTACAAAACCCAGATCTCAGTTTTTCAACCCTACTTTTTAGGAACATTGCTATTTTTAGAAACTTTCTAAAAATACCAACTTTTTTTGGGTTTATCTGGGTTTCTTTTGAAATGGATGCTAGCAAAAATTTCTAAAAATAGAAAGTTTGCCTGTTAGGGTTCAAACTAATTTTGATTGGTCGAAAATACTTCCTCATCAGGCTGGTGCAGTTAGAATCACAAAACGATTAGTTTTTCCCTAGTGGGTCTATTCTGCTTTTTTAATTTCAGAAAGCATTTCGGGAGCTCCAAAGCCATTAATGGAGGTCAGTCAGCTGCCGGGTGTCAGATTCAAGCATTCAAACACTGAACCGAAGATGAGATGATGGACGTGCATGTAGAATGAGGAATGGAGAATGGTAGTTGAAGAATCTTGAAATCTGAGGAAAAATGGTTGAGTCTGAAAGCTTCAGGCGCCCCAGCTCAGTCTAGGCGCCCAAACACTCATGCCTTGGAAAATTTTTCATCTCCAACAAGAAAGGCAAAGGTGAGCACGTCAAATGAAGGAGGAAGTTGAAATTTGCAAAATATAAACTAACTCTGCCAGCCATGGGCGCCCCAGGAGGAGAGAGGCGCCCAACTTTTCAAGGCATCAAATGATGAAATTAGGGTTTGTGCTCCCAAACAATGTTGCTTAGATTCTTCTCAGCTCCGCAGTGAGTCTAGTAGCGCAGTCATTAGATCACCCAGTTAGCCCGCATTGTAGATTGATCAAAGGAGTTTCAACCAAGAGACAAAAGGCAAACCATGAAAATATCAGAAAAAATTCTAAGTTTGGGAACTTTGGGTGCCCTAGGTGGCCAGGGGCGCCCAGCCTTTTGGAGGACCTAATCCAACAATTACGGTTTGCAAATGCGCTCAATCTTTGTAGGATTCTGTCAGCTTCATAGTGGATGTCTCCGTCAGATCATCATACTTGTGAATCACCGGCAAATCCAGATCAAACTGAAGGTATAAAATGAAGGTTGAACTTTGAAGAATGAAAATCAAGCAAAAAAAGTTGAAGTCTGGAGACCTTGGGCGCCCTAGAAGAAGATGGGATGCCCAAGCTTTAGAAGGTCTAAATGGATGAATTTGTAGATGAAGCCTCTAGCATGACTTCTTCAATTTTGAAGTAGCTCTCCAATGCAATCATCAACACATTCGTCGGTGTTGGCAGTCATCATATATCGAAGGTGGAACAAAGGGAAAAAACATGAACAAAATGACCAGAAGTCAAAAGCAAGGTGAAATTCACTGAAAATAAACTAACTGTGAAGGAGTTGGGCGCTTTAGGTAGCCAGGGGTGCCCAAGCTTTTGAGGCCCCAAATTCAGTTTTCAGACGATGCAACCTCTAGAAAACCCCTCTCAGAATTCATTAGGCTATCCAACGAGCCCAGCCAACAGTTTGTCAGACTCCCGGATCATCCAGAATTGCAAAATTATCTGAAAATGAGAAAACAAGCAAGAAATTGGAAAATATGAAAAAATGACTCTCTAGTGATCATGGGCGCCCCAGGTAGCCAGGGGTGCCCAACATTTTGAGGGGTCAGATGAAGTTTTTATGAAAAGTTGCCTCCAAACCAACTTCGTTAGATTCGCTTAGGCTCCGTGATTAATCATTCTGCCAAATCATGAGATTCACCGAGCGTCTTGGAATCAAGGATCAAATTGAGGTGAAAAATCAAGAAAAAGTTGAAAATGGTGAAAATTTGGCTGTCTGCCAAGAAAAAGCGCCCCAGTCCAAGAGAGGCACCCAAGAATCCATGCCTTAGTCAAATTTTTGAATTGCATCCTACAACATTCCAAACAGTGTCCATATTTGATGAACCTGCTTAGGATTGGCTTCAAGAAGTTTTAAAGCAAAAAGAAAGTAGATTTTCTCAAACCTCAACTTATTTAAGAGAGCTTTTGTCCTTCATTATTCATTTTTGCAGGTTGGCATCTTGTTGGTGTACGCTTTATCATCCACCGAACACACAAAATAAAATGTCCAAAGACACTCTATCCTCTCTTGAACAAAGTCACCGCATATGCTAAGATTGCGAGAAGATCATATGGCGACTCCAAGGTTTCTTTCGTCAGGTCTTGACATGTGGATAAGCTCAATGGGTGTTGTGATTTGTTGGTAATACGCAAAGGGACTTATGTTTAAGAATTCCTCACAAGTTTGGGACTTAGACGGATTTATCATTAAAGGCTTATTCAATTGGGACTTTCAATTTGGATCTCAAAAAAAAAAAAAAAATAGATAAGGGTTTAGAGGACCTATTCTACTCCTAGGAATTCAAGAGACATTAAAGATTAGGTGAAAGGAATAACCACACTTTTTTCGCCTCCTTGGGACAAGTACGCAAAGTGGGTGCAATCTTCAAAGGGTGTGATTATAATTTTCAAGCCTCGAATGAGACCAAAGTTAAGCATCCACAGTCACAAGCTCAGGCTAACTTTACGCATCAAATGCAAATCATCCATCCAAAGAAAGTATGAGCAATATTTCACCATTTAATCTATACGATCAATCTCGCATTCACTTAACCAATATTCAAAGAAAATTCTACTTAATTGTAATTTAATTCTAATCTATGGTAGAAGAACTTATGCAACCTTGCTCACTACTTGACAATAAAAGTGGTTCAAAGCAAATCATGCATAAGAGCTTTTATTATCGGAAATAGTCTTAATGCAACAATTTCATACACTGTCTCCACACAAATGAAAGTGAGAGATCACAAGTTTAAATAGAGTTCTCAAAATCAAATGAAAGGCCAAGATTAAAACAACATCAACGACGAAGATTAATACAACCCAACCCTAATTAGGGTTGCCCAAAATAACATCAGTTAACAACTAGTAAACAGGCAGTAACAAGCAGTGAAGTGGCAGTTGGAGCTATCTTCAAAGGAAGGCGTCGCTATCTTCTTGGGCAGCATTGTGCTCGACGAATCTGGACACGATCGTGACGACTTCCTCCATTGTGACTGGCGACAGCATGCTTATCCTGAATTCAAGCCCGTCCAAATCCTCAGCACATTTGGCGAAGGTGCTCTCCCAATCCGCCTCTTGTCTCACAAAATCATCTCGGATGGACAAGAGATTTGCCACTTTTGTGAAATCCTGTCTCAGAATTGGTCCAGTAGCAAAGAAGAAAACTTCCTGAACCTTATGCTTCAACCTCTCCAGCTGCATGCCGTTTTCCCGGACAATCTCTTGGTCAAACACATCTGTAGCTATCATATAAATCTTCTCCTGTATTTCTTTAACTTGCTCCTCAACTCTGAGCCCATCTGCCTTTTCCTTCTCCAGAACTTCGCTTCGTATAGTTGCTGCCCAAAACCAATGGTGAAAATCATAAGCTGCTCCTGCAGCAATCACCTTTTCTTCGACCAATTCTTCCCTTGGAATGCCCTTCAATACTTTGAGGCATGGAATGAGCCTCTCTTGGATGTCTAGAAAGTTGTCCCAAGTTTCCGCCATGTCAACCAATCTGGAAAGGAAAGAAGAAGTCTATCCGTAGGCAAGTGTCAATCTCTCCATGAACGAGGCTGCTTCCGTGCCCTTGCTTGCCATCCATTCCTGGGCCTCCTTGGCCGTGACCATCCCTACTTCTACATCCTTGGCCATCTCTTGCGAGGAATTGAGAAGAGGAGGAGCTACTGCATCACCTTGATTGAGTGGTTGGGTCAGATGCCGTATATACTCCTTCAGGCGCTCGACCTCCCTTTTGTACTCCTTCATTTTCGCCACTTCTTTTTCCAATCTCGCCTTGACAGTTGAGACGGAATTATCCAGTTCTTCCACTTCCTGGCCTTTTGTTGTTGGGCCAAGGTCTATAGTGGTTATGGTGTATTCCTGGGGAGTGATCTCATCTTGTGCTTTATCCACTGTTGGTACTGCAATATGTATGGAACGACTGCCAGCTTCGTCCCTCTGAATGGTGGAAAATTTCTTTGCAGGTTTCTTAGTAGCAACCTGTTCCAACCTTGCCAAGAAATCCGCAGTATCATCTTCTTCTTGGACCTCTACTGGTGCCTGAATTTTCATCCTCTCCTTCAGCCAATCCAGTATGGTAGGCTGCTCGATACCATCTTCCTCCTAAACGTTCTCTTCATTTGGAATATCCAAGATTCCTCTTAGGGCGGAAATCATTCCCTCTTTGAAATCATCATTTTGGACTTCCACTTCATTATCCGAACCCAGTATTTCTGTGCCCGTGGGAGATGAGGGCTCATCGTTATCCAACTGGATCAGCTCATTGTCCTCTTCCTGAACTGCAGAAGGTCTCATCATTTCAACCAAGGATTTATCTGCGGTAGCTACCAGCTCATCAATATTCCGAGATGCCACAGAG